>CAUYLG010017526.1:0-41384 GCA_963573385.1 Cacajao melanocephalus | reverse complement strand
GACCTCTGATATCCTTTCTTCTGCTTGGTCAATTCGGCTGTTGAAACTTGTGCATGCTTCGCGAAGTTCTCGTGTTGTGTTTTTCAGCTCCATCAATTCATTTATATTCCTCTCTAAGTTGTCCATTCTCATTTGCATTTCATTAAATCTTCTTTCAAGGTTCTTAGTTTCTTTGCATTGGGTTAGTACATGTTCTTTTAGCTCACAGAAGTTTCTTATTATCCACCTTCTGAAGCCTGATTCTGTCAGTTCATCGCACTCATTCTCTGTCAGGCCCTGTTCCCTTGCTGCTGAGGAGCTGCGATCCCCTGTAGAAGGAGAGGCATTCTAATTTCGGGTGTTCTCAGCCTTTTTGCATTGGTTTCTTCCCATTTTTGTGGATTTATCCACCTGTCATCTTTGTAATTGCCGACTTTCAGATTGGGTCTGAGTGGACGTCCAGCTTGTTGGTGATGAAGCTTTTCTGTTTCTTAGTTTTCCTTCGGCAGACGTCCTTTCCCCACAGAGCTAGGCCTTCCCAGGTTCAGCTGTGCTTAGTGTAAAACTCTCAGTCCTCAGCGCTTCCAATTGCTGTTCTCCTTGGGATGGGACCAGCTGAGCCTGACTCAAAGGGCACCCAGTCCCGTATATCCGCACTGACAAGCACCACGCCGGGGCGCCGGAAAAACGGCTGCGCCAGCCAAAAAAGTCACGCTGGCAACCCATGTGGCTCCTCTGTTGGGTAGCTCCCAGTTTGTGGGCAGCAGAAATTCGTCTGAAATTGCGGTGTCCACTCGCTCTCTGCGCTTTCACTGGGAGTTACAATCCTGAGCTGTTGCTAATCAGCCATCTTGGATCTCTCTCTGCCCGGTGATGAAGTTTTTTCTGTTTCTTAGTTTTCCTTTGGCGGACGCCCCTTCCCCACAGAGCTCGACCTTCCTGGTTCGGCTGTGCTTGCTGTGAAACTCTCAGTCCTCAGCGTTTCCAATTGCTGTTCTCCTTGTGGGGATGGGACCAGCCGAGCCCGACTCAAAGGGCACCCCATCCTGTATACTCCGCATCGAGAAGCGCCATGCTGGGGTGCCGGCAAAACAGCCGCGCTGGCCAAAAAAGTCGCACTGGTGACCCATGTGGCTCCTCCCTGGGAATCTCCCAGTCTGTGGGCAACAAAAATTCATCTGAAAGTGTGGTGTCCACTCACTTTCTGTGCTTTCACTGGGTGCTACAATCCTGAGCTGCTGCTAATTGGCCATCTTGGATCTCTCCTCTGAAATAATGTATTCTTAATAGATAAGATGGAATACTTACAAGTATGTATCATTGGGGTGACTTTTAAAATAATACCTGTTTAATTACCTTTGAAGATGCTAATGTAGTAATTAAAATGTTTTTTATTCTTAATAATTATGGTTTTCCAGAAAAACATTTATTTTCTCCAAATTTTAAAGTTTGTTTGCAATGGATGTACATATTTTATTCTCTATTTAAGAAAAAAATTTCTCCTGTATCTATGATTATGTCACATTCTCATTCCTAATCGTATTTTTCCTCTTTATACTCTAATCATACCTTGAAGAATTTTCTTTAGCTTTACTAATAACAAAGGTCTTTTATACTTTATTTCTTTTTTATTTATTTCAGTTTCATCAATAATTGCCTTTTTGTAGTTAATTTTGATTATTTCTATACTTTATATTTTAAAATGGGTACTTAATTCTTATATTTTTATCTTTTGTCTTTGTTTCTATTTTGTTTTAACTTTATTTTCAATGGTTCCCTTTTCCTAAGTTACTTTAATTTGCATTATTCTTTTTTTCTAATTTGCTAATATTAGCCCCAAGTTCTCACATTTTTCTTCTGGATCCACTTTGCTCCAATTTTGTCTATGCTGTTCTCCAGCCTCTTGCCCAATGCAAAGGAAAGCAGAATAGATACTCCAGTTTCTATAACTGAGGAACCTACTTCCACCAAGCTGCCCATTGACTTCAGAATACACATCTCACAAGTGACAGCTAGATTGGAGTCGGAAATAAAGGAAGATAGCATCCAATAATCTCTTCCCTCTTTCGTTTATATCATAACTGTAATATGTCACACGCAAGTTCTAAATGAAGAAAACCTTAAATCATTGAGGGACCTAAAGTAAATTATTAGTAAGTAGAATGGTGATCACTAAAAAATCTGGAGACAACACATGCTGGAGAGGATGTGGAGAAATAGGAACACTTTTACACTGTTGGTGGGAGTGTAAATTAGTTCAACCATTGTGGAAGACAGTGTGGTGATTCCTCAAGGATCTAGAAATAGAAGTGCCATTTGACCCAGCAATCCCATTACTGGGTATATACCTGAAGGATTATAAATTGTTCTATTATAAAGACACATGCACCTGTATGTTTACTGTGGCACTGTTTACAATAGCAAAGACCTGGAACCAACCCAAGTGCCCATCGATGATAGACTGGACAAGGAAAATGTGGCACATATACACCATGGAATATTCTGCAGCCATAAAAAATGAGAAGTTCATGTCCTTTGTAAGGACATGGATGAATCTGGAAACCATCATTTTCAGCAAACTGACACAAGAACAGAAAATCGAACACCACATGGTCTCACTCATAGGTGGGTGTTGAACATTGAAAACACATAGACACAGGAAGGGGAGTATCACACACTGGGGTCTGTTGGGGGGGTGCTAGGGGAGGAATAGTGGGGGCTGGGGAGGTTGGGGAGAGATAATATGGGGAGAAATGACTATAGAGGTGACGGGTATGGAGACAGCAAATCACCTTGCCAGGTATGTACCTATGCAACAATCCTGCATAATCTGCACATGTACCCCAGAGCCTAGAGTACAATAAAAAAAACTTTCAAATAAGAAATTTTGATATAATAGACATGCCAGTTTCCACTAAGTGATTTTATCAATTCAATGTGATCTTTATGGAAATATATGAAGGGATGGAGTGAATCCAGCATGAGACACAAATATACCTGGGAGATTTTTTACTATGAGTGGCTTTTCATATTAATGAAAAAAAGGAGGATCATTCAATAAATATTACTGATAAACTGATCATTAGAAAAAAGGAGGATTCTTTGATTTACCACATATTACAAAATAAACCTTAGCTTCATAAAAAATTAAACTTTATTGCAAGAACAAACCAGCAACCCCAGGTGACCCACAGACCCTCTGAGGGATGTGGACTGCTGCTGCATGACCTGGAGACACCCCAAATACTGTGAGTGCCCCAACTGTGGAAGTGGGAAAGGGAGACCCTCCTCTTCCAAGCACACACCTCCACTGGAGAAGCTGAAGGTCTGTTTGCAGGAGAAATTTCCAACTTTACCTGGAGTGAAGTCAAGTTAGAGAGCCAAGCCAAGTGAAATACAGGGGTAGAGGATGCAGCAGAAAGGCCCTGGGAGCCCATGAGGTCCCCAAGGAGCCCATTCCTGCCTGGCACCACAGGGATCCATTGGGAGGATGACCAGAAGAGCAGGGGATAAAACTACACAGGGACAAGGAATTCTCTAGCTGAACTTTGAAATAATTTGAACCAGGCAAGAAGCTGCCTGGCCAGAACTCAGGGGAGGGTGTCAGTTTGGCTTGCAGACTTCATAAATGGGGGTAGAACTAAAGCCCTTCTTTTGCAGCTGGGAGGCAGAAAATCTAAGGCAAGTTTTCAAGCCCCCTTTCACCCTCTGCCTGGAAACAGACTTGGTGTTGTTGTGGGGTTGGGAGGGCACGGTGGGAGTGAGACCAGCATGGGAGCTGGGTGAGGCCTGTGACTGCTGGGTTTCCCCCACTTCCCTGACAACCTGCATGTCTCAGCAGAGGCAGCCATAATCCTCCTAGGTACACGACTCCAGGGAATCTCATCCCCACCCCTGAGAGCAACCACAGCAAGACCTATCCAAGGAGAGTCTGAGCTTAGACATGCCTAGCCCCACCCTCACCTAATGGTTCTTCCCTCCCTACCCTGGTAGTGGAAGACAAAGGGCAAGTAATGGGAGTTCTAGGTCCCTACACACTTCCTGTCCCTGTCCACACTACTACGGCTGTTCTGGAAAGCACCACGACTGGGCAGGAGGCCAAGCAGCACAAAAATAGAGCATTAAACCACCAGAGCTAAGGACCCTCATGGAGTCCATTGTGCCCTTTGCCACCTCAACTGAAACAGGTGCTGGTATCCATGGCTGAGAGAACCATAGATGGTTCATATCACAGGAATCTATGCCGACAGTGTCCAGTTAACAGCCTGGAGCCGGCTAGACTTGCTGGATGGCTAGAATCAGAAGAGAGACAACAATCACTGCAGTTCAGTTCATAGGAAGCCACATCCATAGGAAAAGGGGGAGAATACTATATCAAGGGAACAACCCATGAGACAAAATAATCTGAACAACCAGCCTTCAGCCCTAGACCTTGCCTCTGATAGCACCCAAATTAGAAGGAACCAGAAAACTGACCCTGGTAATATGACAACACAAAGCTCATCAACACCCTCCAGAAATCACACTAGTTCACCAACAATGGATCCGAACCAAGAAGAAATCCCTGAGGTACCTAAAAAATAATTCAGGAGGTTAGTTATTAAGCTAATCAGGGAGGAACCAGAGAAAAGCAAAGCCCAATGCAAGGAAATCCAAAAAATGATATAAGCAATGAAGGGAGAAATATTCAAGGAAATAGATAGCTTAAAGCAAAAACAATAAATTCAGGAAACTTTGGACACACTTTTAGAAATGCAAAATGCTCTGGAAAGTGTCAGCAACAAAATTAAATGAGTAGAAGAAATTCAGAGCTCAAAGAGAAGGTCTTGGGATTAACCCAATCCAACATGAAAAAAGAATAAGAAAATATGAATAAACCCTCCAAGAAGTCTGGAATTATGTTAAACAAGCAAACCTAAGAATAATCATTGTTCCTGAGGAGGAAGAGAATTCTGAAAGCCTGGAAAACATATTTGTTTTGGGGGATAATTGAGGAAAACTTTTCCAGCTAGAGACCTAGACATCCAAATACAAGAAGCACAAAGAACACCTGGAAATTCACCACAAAAAGATCTTCACCTAGGCACATTGTTGTCAGGTTATCCAAAGTTAAGATGAAGGAAAGAATCTTAAGGACTGTGGGACAGAAGCACCAGGTAACCTATAAAGGAAAACCTATCAGATTAACAGCAGATTTCTCAGGAGAAACCCAACAAGCTAGAAGGGATTGGGGACCTATCTTCAGCCTCCTCAAACAAAACAGTTATCAGCAAAGCATTTTTTATCCAGTGAAACTAAGCATCATATATGAAGGAAAGATACAATCATTTTCAGACAAACAAGTGCTGAAAGAATTCATCATTACCAAGCCACCACTACAAGAACTGATAAAAGAAGGTCTAAATCTTGAAAAAATCATGGAAACACATCAAAACAGAATTTCTTTAAAGCATAAATCACACAGGACCTATAAAAAATACAAGTTAAAAAGCAAAAACAACAACAACAACAAAACAAAGTACATAGGCAACAAAGAGCACAATGAAACCAATGTACCTCACATTTCAATACAAACATTGCATGTAAATGACTGAAATTCTCCACTTAAAAGACACAGAACTGCAGGATGGATAAGAACTCACCAACTATCTGCTGCCTTCAGGAGACTCACTTAACACATTAGGACTCACATAAACTTAAAGGTTTGAAAAAGGCATTTCACGCAAATGGACATCAAAAGTGAGTAGGAGTAGCTATTCTTATAGCAGACAAATGAACTTTAAAGCAGCAGTGGTTAAAAGAAACAAAGAGGGACATTACATAATGGTAAAAGGCATTGTCCAACAGGAAAATATCACAGTTCAAAACATATAGGTACCTAACACTGGAGATCCCAAATTTATAAAACAATTACTAATAGACCTAAGAAATGAGACACTCAGCAACACAATAACAGTGGGGACTTCAGTACTCCACTGACTGCACTAAATACTTCATCAAGACAGAAAGTTAACAAAGAAACAATGGATTTAAACTATACCTTGGAACAAATGGACTTCACAGATATTTACAGAACATTTCATCCAACAACTGCAGAATATACGTTCTATTCAACAGCTCATGGAACTTTCTCCAGGATAGACCATTTGATAGACCATGAAATGAGCCTCAATAAATTTAAGGAAATTGAAATTATATCAAGTACTCTCTCAGACCACAGTGAAATAAAACTTGAAATCAACTCCAAAAGAAACCTTCAAAACCATGCAAATACTTGGAAATTAAATAGCCTATAGCCTGTTTGGGAATGAGCATTTGATTAAAAAAAAATCAAGGTAGAAATTTTAAAATTCTTGTAACTGAATGACAATAATGACACAACCTATCAAAACCTCCAAGATACAGCAAAGGCAGTGCTATGAGGGAAGTTCATAGCCCTAAATACATACAAGAACAAGTCTGAAATAGCACAAACTGACAATCTAAGATTCCTTGTCAAGGAACTAGAGAAACAAGAACAAACCAAACCCAAACTCAGCAGAAGAAAGGAAATAACCAATATCGGAGCAGAACTAAATAAAATTAAAACAAAAAATACAAAAGATAAATGAAACAAAAAACTGGCTGTTTGAAAAGATAAATAAAGTTGATAGGCCATTAACAAAATTTACCAAGGAAAGAAGAGAGAAAATCAAAATAACCTCACTAAGGAACAAACCAGAAGATATTACAATTGACACCACTGACATATAAAAGATCATTCAAGGCTACTATGAACTCCTTTCCACATATAAACTGGAAAACATAGAAGAGATGGATAAATTCCTGGAAAAATACAACCCTCCTAGCTTAAATCAGGAAGAATTAGATACCCTGAACAGACGAATAACAAGCAATGAGATTGGAGAAAACCTTCACAATCTATACATCTGGCAAAGGATGAATATCCAGAATCTATAACAAACTCAAACAAATCAGTAAGAAAAAAAACTAATCCCATCAAAAAGTGGGCTAACAACATGAATAGGCAATTCTCAAAAGAAGATATACAAATGGCCAGCACACATATAAAAAAAGTTTAACATCACTAATGGTCAGGTAAATGCAAATCAAAACCACAATGTGATACCAATTTACTCCTGCAAGAATGGCCGTAATCAAAACATAAAAAAACAGTAGATGGTGGTGTGGATGTGGTAAACAGTGAACACTTCTCCACTGCTGGTGGGAATGTAAACCAGTACAGCCACTATGGAAAACCATGTGGAGATTCCTTAAAGAACTAAAAGTAGAACCACCATTTGATCCAGCAGCCCCACTACTGGGTAAATGCCCAGAGGAAAAGAAGTCATTATTAAAAAAAGATACTTGAACATGCATGTTTATAGCAGCACAATTCACAATTGCAAAATCATGGAACCAATCCAAATGCCCATAAATCAATAATGAGTGGATAAAGAAATCGTGGTGTATATATACACAATGGAATACTACACAGCCATAAGAAGGAATGAGTTAATAGCATTTGCAGTGACCTGGATGAGACTGGAGACTATTATTCTAAGTGGTGTAACTCAGGAATGAGAAACCAAACATCGTATGTTTTTGCTGATATGTGGGAACTAAGCTATGAGGATTCAAAGGCATAAAAATGATACAATGGACTTTGGGGACTTGGGAGAAGAGTAGGAGGGAGGCAAGAAATTTGACTACAAATATGGTGCAGTGTATACTGCTTGGGTAGTGGGTATATCAAAATCTCACAAATTACCAATAAAAAACTTACATAACCAAATACCACCTGTAACTCAATAACTCGTAGAAAAATAATAAAAAACTTAAACTCTAAAAATGAAACTATAACAGTTTTAGAAATAAGACCCATAGGTCAACATACTTATTAATCCTTCTAACTTTGACATAATAGAAGAAAATAGAAAGAAAAAGGTAAAGATTTGGCTATTTAAAACTTCTTAAAACTTAAAACTACTGAAAGCCCAAAATGTGGAAAAACAAAGTCAAAAGACAAATGGATTCCATTGTATAAATATAACAAATTTTGGTTATATTATGTCAACATTCATCTGTTCGCAGACATTTGAGTTGCTCCATTTTGGGCTATTATGAATAATACTCCTATGAACATTCTTATACAGGATTTTGTACGGACGTATTTTATTTCTCTTGATTATGTACTTTGGAGTGGAATTGCTGGGTCACATGGTAACTCTAACATTTTGAGAAATTGCTAAACTGTTTTCTAAATTTGTTGCACCATTTTAGACTCCTACCAGCAATGTATGAATTACTGATAGATTCTGTAACATGGATGAACTTTGAAAGCATTATGCTAACTGAAAGAAGCCAGTTACAAAAGGCTAATGGTTTCTGGTAAAAGATAAGTTCTGTTTGCTCTTGAGTGAATGTAAAATTTGCCTTTTACAAAAAAAAATTTGGTAAAATATTTTTCTTTGACCAAAAAACGACATTTTTAACAAAATGCAAAAAAGAAAAAGAAAAAAAGATTAACATAAAGTTATTTGCCTCAACACTGACTGTTCTTAGAAGCATGAAATTGTTAAAAAATATTCAATATTAGTTTAATGTTAGAACGAGAAAGAAAAAGTGAGCATAATAAACCTTGTCTATTAGAAATTAACTGTCAACAGTGGAAAAATGCATTGTTCTAAAAAATTAGAAAGAAAATATCAAATTAATTTTCTATGTAACAATAATACAGTATGGGAAGAAACCAAGGAAGATTTATAAAAGAGTGCAGATTTTCAAAATATTTTGGTTGGTGCAAAAGTAATTGCAGTTTTTGCCATTAAAATGGCAATTACTTTTGCACCAACTGAATAGTTATAGAGGGACTGGGTTCATTAGGATCTCTGTTGCTTGGGGAATGATGACATAGTCCTCGTTTGACCACAGGACACTGATTAATGCAATTTATTCAGTAAATATTTAGTAGTCTGCTAACACCGATGTAAAAATCACAGCATCTAATAACTCTGAAGAACATAAAGATAACTAAGATGTAGTCCTTTGCTATAACTTGGCCTTGTATCATTTTCTGCTTTTTTTGAAATGCAAAGAATATTTTTCCTCCCTTCAAAACACTAAATTTGAGGATTGGGACTATTTTTCTTTGGTATTCCCCACAGTGTCTGATATCAATTCACATATGACATACAATCAATATTTTTTGACAATACTGTCTTATATTAACACTGATTTGAACTAAAAAAAATAGAAATATTTTCTAAAAAAAGAACACTACATTTTGGTGATTCCTAGAGCTGTAACTTTCATAGTGACAAGTGGTGACTTTGTTTTCTACACACTACTCATATGCTAGCCTTCTTGAGCACCCTGGTTAAAATTAAAAACAGTTTGAAAATTGATGGGAATTTTCTCATCTGAGTAGAGAATTTTGTTACTGATTTTTTTTCTTGCTACATAGATAAAATCTTAGTCATCTAAATTGAGGCAGCTATTCTCTGTTTATGTCTTTTTCAGTTAGCATTCTGTGTGGTTGAGGTGGCAAATATATGTCTAGAGTATGTCTTAAACAAGAAATAAGAAAGGGAGAAAAAGATATTAAATTATAAGTGATTGTGATTTAACAAATGGCACTCTAACCTTCTAATTAGACAAAGGGATGAAGTGAAGGTTGGTAATTTAGATTTTTTTTGTATTTAACTTTCTATTGAAGTATAACACATATCCAGATAAGTTTACAAATCATAAGTGTACATTTTAAAGAATTAACTGAGTGAATTTATTGTGGTTTTGGTGTAACTGTTTTCCAAGTTAAGAACTGCTCTAAAATTGACTACATAATTGGAAGTAAGTCACTCCTCAGCAAATGCAAAAGAACAGAAATCATAACAAACAGTCTCTCACACCACAGTGCAATCAAATTAGAACTCAGGATTAAGAAACTAACTCAAAACCACACAACTTAATGGAAACTGAACAAATGGCTCTTGAATGTTGACTGAATAAAAAATGAAATGAAGGCAGAAATAAAGATGTTCTTCAAAACCAATAAGAACGAAGACACAATGTACCAGAAACTCTGGGACACATTTATATACATATATATATATATATATATATATATATATATATATGTATTTTATTACACTTTAGGTTCTGGGGTACATGTGAAGAACCTGCAGGATTGTTGCATAGGTACGTACATGGCAATGTGGTTTGCTGCCTCCATCCCCATCACCTATAACATGCATAAATTACATAAATTTTAATACAGATTGATGAAGGGTCACAGATTGAACACAGTCATCCTAAGTAGGATATTTTCAATACCCTTACTGTAGACACTCTGCTTGTGAGCCTTTGAAGTCACTACCTTCACCCAAAGATAACCCCTATCCTGACTTCCAATCTGATTAATTTTGAGTATATTTAAACTTCATTTAATAAATTCATGGTGTTCTTTTTTTTCATTGTGAGATTTGTTTGCTTAACGTTATTTTAGTGACATTCATCCATACTGTTATGTGAGAAAAAAAGTATAATTAAAGTAAATAAATAATTAAAAAAAACAAAACCAAACCAAACAGTGTCTTTTAGTAGGCTGTGTTCCTTCACAAATGTTTCTTAGCATTTTTCCCCTGTACGTAACAGGAAGGCCAGTGAGGGCTGAAGTGGGAAACATGTCCATCTGCCACATAGGGTAAGGCCTTTTCTCCTGAAGAGTAGGCCTCTCGTGGCTTCTGTGACAACTTGTTCTCCAGGTTTTTCTGCTCCCTCTGTGACCACATCTCAGTCTCCCTTTCTCCTCTCTCTAAATTCTAGATATTACAGCTCTCTCTACAGTTTCTTTATAAGTGATCTCATATATTTCCTTGAGCTTAAATACTGTTTATATGCTGACAATTCCCAATTTTTTCTTTTATTATTTTAAGTTGATATATGATAATTGCACATTTATGGGTCACAGTGTGAAATTTTAATAAATACATTCAACATGTAATAATCAAATCAGGGGAATTAACATATTCATCATGTTTAACTTTTATCATTTCTTTTTGTTGGGAACAGTCAAACTCTGCTCTAGCTTTTTGAAAATATACAGAAAATTATTGTTAATTATAGACACTCTGTAGTGCTATGGAATGCTCAAACTTTTTTCTGCTATCTAGCTGTTCTTTTGTATCCATTCACTAACCTTTGGCTATCCCCCATCCCCGTCTTTCTAAACCCTTTCCAGCCTTTACTTTAGTAATCGCTATTTTTTTTTTTTTTTGGAGAGGGAGTTTCACTCTTGTTGCCCAGGCTGGAGCGCAATGCCATGATGTTGGCTTACCACAACCTCCACCTCCTGGGTTTAAATGATTCTCCTGCCTCAGCCTTCCTAGTAGCTGGGATTACAGGTATGTGCCATCATGCCCAGCTAATTTTGTTTTTTCAGTAGAGATGGGATTTCTCCATGTTGGTGAGGCTGGTCTTGAACTCCCAACCTCAGGTGATCCGCCCTCGACCTCCCAAAGTGCTGGGATTACAGGTGTGAGCCACTGTGCCGGGCCCAGTAATCACTATTCTACTTTATACTTCATTGAGATCAGCTATTTTAGCTTCCACATGTGAGTGAGAACATGCAATATTTCTCTTTCTGTTCCTGGCTTATTTCAGTTAACATAATGTTCTCCAAGTTTTTTATGTTGATGCAAATGACAGAATTAATTTCTCTGTCAAAGCTGAATAGTATTCCATTGCATAATCCAAATACACAATAGAAATCCAAGTATACATTTTCTTTATCCATTCATCTGTTGATGAGTACTTAGGTTGATTTGATATCCTGGATTTATTTATTTATTAAAAAAATTAAAATATAGAATAGAAACGGGGTCTCACTATGTTGCCCAGGCTAGTTTTGAACTACTGGGCTCAAGTGATTCTCCTGCCTCTGCCTCCTAAAGTGCTGACATTACAGGTATGAGTCACAGTGCCCAGCCTTGGGTATTGTGAGTTGTGCTCCAGTAAACATACGAAGTGCAGAAATCTCTTTGACATACTGCTTTCCTTTTCTGTGAATACATACCCAGCAGTGGAATTGTTGGATCCCATGGTGGTTCTATTTTTAGTTTTTTGAGGAACCTCCATACTGTTTCCACAATGGACTAGTTTACATTCCCACCAACATTATGTAGATGTACCCCTTTCTCTAGATCCTTGCCAGCATTTGTTATTTTTCCATTTTTTTTGATAATAGCCATTCTAACTGGGGTAAGATAATATCTCATTGTGGTTTTGATTTGCATTTCCTTGCTGATGATTGGTGTTGAGCGTTTTTTTCATATACCAGTTGGCTGTTTGTATATCTTCTTTTGAGAGATGTCTGTTCAGCTCATTTACCCATTTCTTAATTGCATTGTTTGTTTTGCTATTGAGTTGCTTGAATTCCTTATATATTTTGGATATTAATCCCTTGTAGGATGAATAGTTTTCACATATTTTCTTTAATTCTGTAGGTTGTCATTTTTCTCTGTTGCCTTTTTTCTTTGCAGTGCAGAAACCTTTTAGGTTGATGTAATCCTATTTGTCTATTTCTGCTTGTGTTGTCTGTGATTTTGAGGTCTTTTCTATAAAGTCTTTGCCTAGACTAATGTCCTGAAGCATTTATCCTATGTTTACTTTTAGTAGTTTTAAAGTTTCAGGTCTTAAATTTACATCTTTAATCCATTTTTAGTTGACTTTTGTATATGGTAAGAGAGAGGGGTCTAGTTTCATTTTTCTACACATGAATATCCAGTTTTCTTAGCACCATTTGTTGAAGAGACTGTCTCTTCCCCCAAAAATGTTCTTGTATCTTTGTCAAAAATCAGTTGGCTTTAAATATATGAATTTATTTCTGGGTTCTCTGTTCCATTCCATTAGTCAATGTGTCTATTTTTATGCTGCTATCATGCTGTTTTGATTACTCTAGCTTTGACTATATTTTGAAGTTAGCTTTGTTCTTTTTTTCTCAAGATTGCCTTCGCTATTCAAGGTATTTTGTAGTTCCATACCAATTTTAGAATTTGTGTGTGTGTGTGTGTGTGAAGAATGTCATTGGTATTTTGATAGGGACTGCATTAAATCTGTAAATCACTTTGTATTACACTCATTTTCCCAATATTCTTTCAATTCATGAACATGGGATGGCTTGCCATTTTTGTTGTGTGTTCCTTTTCAATTCCTTTCGTTAATCTTTGATATGGTTCGGTCCTGTGTCCCCACCCAAATCTCATCTTGAATTTTACTCCCATAATTCCCACATGTTGTGAGAGGGACCTGGTGGGAAATCGTTGAATCATGAGGGTGATTTCTCCTATATTGTTCTCCTGGTAGTGAATAAGTCTTATAAGATCCAATGCTTTGGTAAGAAGAAACCCATTTCACTTGGCTCTTATTCTCTCTCTTTGCTTGTTGCTATCCATGTAAGATGTGACTTGCACCTCCTTGCCTTCTGCCATAATTGTGAGGCTTCCCCAACCACATGGAACTGTAAGTCCAATTAAACCTCTTTCATTTTTAAATTGCCCAGTCTTGGATATGTCTTTATCAGCAGGATAAAAGCAGACTAATACAGTGTTTTGGAGCTTTTTTTTTTGGAGAGGGATTTTACCTCCTTGGTAAAATTTATTCCTAGATGTTTTATTTTATTGTAGCTATTATAAATGGATTGCACTCTTGATTACCTTTTCCTCTGGACCATCACTGGTGTGTAGAAATGCTGTTGATTTATCAGTTTTAAGAATTTTTTTGTGGAACTCTTAGTGTTTTCTACAGGTACATCACATTGTCTGCAAAAGAGAGACAATTCAACTTTCTTGTTTCCTAATTGGATGCCCTTTATTTCTATCTCTTACCAAATTGCTCTCCCTAGGACCCAGTACTATGTTGAATGAAAGTAGTGAAAGTGGTTATCATTGTTTTGTGTCTTGTTCTAGATCTTAGATAAAAAGCTTTCAACTTTTTCCTATTGAGTATGTTGTTGGCTATGAGTTTGTCATATATGGCCCCTCCTTTTTTTTTTACTGTTAAGGTACTTAACTTGTTGAGAGACAACTCCCAGTTTTACATTTCTAGGCCAGGTTTCTCATTTGAAAACCAAAATCAAACACCCAGTTTTCGATTTGACATCTCAAATTACACATCTGTCTGTCATCAGAAGCAAAAAAGTAAACTCCCATTTCCATCAGGAGATGATTATTCGTAGTTTCCAGTAAAGCATTCCATTATCTGTAAGTTCCTCAGTCTAAAAGTCTGGGGAATATTTATTGTTATTATGCTTTAAGTTCTGGGGTACATGTGCAGAACATGCTGGTTTGTTACATAGATATACATGTGTTATGGTGGTTTGCTGCATCCATCACCCCGTGATCTACATTAGGTATTTCTCCTAATGCTATCCTGCCCCTATTCTCCCACCCCTTGCTATCCCTCCCCCAGCCTCCCAGCCCCCGACAGGCCCCAATGTGTGATGTTCTTCTCCCTGTGTCCATGTGTTCTCATTGTTCAACATCCACTTATGAATAAGAATATTCAGTGTCTGGTTTTCTGTTCTTGTGTCAGTTTACTGAGAATGATGGTTTCCAGCTTCATCCATGTCCCTGCAAAGGACATGAGCTCATCTTTTTTTTATGGCTGAATAGTACTACAGGGTATATATGTGCCACATTTTTTTTTATCCAGTCTATCATTGATGGGCATTCAGATTGGTTCCAAGTCTTTGCTATTGTGAGTAGTGCCACAATAAACATACATGTGCATATGTCTTTATACTAGAATGATTTACAGTCTTTTGGGTCTAAAGTAGAAAAAAAATATTTTATGAAGCCTCGTGAATACTGAAAGTCAAATCAATCAACAAGGTGATTTTTTAACCAAGACTTCTTACATTTAATTTTGCTTTGTTATCACAAAAACTAAAATATTTTTAAAATATAAATTATTATTATCTTAATGAATTAAGAAGTGCCTATTACTACCTTTGGATGAAATTTCTCACCTATTAAAAATAGTATTTTAATTTTAGAATGTTTACTCTTAAGTCAGAAGAACAAATAATGGTTAAAATACTACCAAGAAGCTTTCTTTCTTCTACAAGCATTTCAAAACAAAAATAACCTCAATTTCAAATGATAAAATTCTTCAAATTTTTGACATTTAAAATGTAATTCTGTATAACCTAAAACAGCATTTCACCCTCTGGACTATTGCTCCTGAACATTTAATTGTGACCCAAATAAATGTTGTAACATTGTAGAAACCATTTTATTTTGAATAATAACAGCAATAAACTTCAGGTGACTTGAGAATATTCACAATAGATTGCTTTCAATTAAATAGGGGTACCCTTGAAGGCCTTTTGTTTAGGCAGCAGGATGAGAGTTATTTATTAGTCATATATAGCCTATTCTAAAAACAGGAGGTCAGACCATTGCATAATACATTCACTGTCTTATTTCTGCTATTTGAAAATAGGTATGTTGAGCATCAGTACAATGACAAAGAAAAGCGTTTGTAAGTAGACTTCAGGAATCTTGGCACCAAATGGCCATAAAATAGATATATTGTATCTTTAAAACATTATCCCTTATTTTTAACACAGTTCTCATTGTTGGTAACCCTATTAATATTGTATGATTCCTGTCCTTCACACAGTTCAAGGAGAAAATCATGTGGCACCACTAAGACACTGCTGTGCAGCAACTTAAAAAGAAATCCCTGGAGATAGACACTAATAAAAGGGGATGCAAATGGGTATTACAGGCAGACCTTTCCAGAAAAGCTAGCTCAAGTCATTCTTGGTCATAAAGATAGAAAAAAAAATGCAATATGCACACCTAGAAATCTTTTAAAATCTCTCTTTACAGTTCCTCATTCTTAATAATTTTTATGCAAAGATTCAAGATCATCAAAACTAAATTGAAAATCTCTGGCATTGTCACTTGAATCCTCATTAACATAATAATACACATAATCACCACAGTGGTTTCCAAGTGGATAAAAAGACAATTTTAGATATAGATTATATTATGAAAAGGGAACATAAAATACTTCATGATTAATCAGTTATATAGATGAAAACAGCTGTATAAATATTATGTAAATATTGTAAACTTACATGATATGTAATCTTTCATGGCTTGGTTTTGTTTAAGGGTCATGCATTCAGCTTTATTTTGAGCTTGAAGTAGAAATGTGATTATATTGACCATCTTGGGATGGTTTTCTTTGCAGTTATGTTTGTTGCTTTACTTTTGAACAACCTGCTGCTCAGTATGGTTTCCTAGCCCAGACGTTGTCTTGATTAACCATTTTTTCCTATAACTAATGAAGTGATAGATGTTAGGATATATAAATGTTAGTTTCCTGAAAAGAAAATTACTGGTAAAAGAAAACCAGCTATTACAGTTCAACATGATATTAGAAAGCAACAGTTTCTATTCAAACGATATTTGAAGTGTTGAATATGATGATAGTGTAACAATGCAGGATCCTCCAGTAGATCTCTGTTGCGCTTCCATCCTAGTGAGGAGTTAGGAGTGAGAATTTACATGCTACTCTGTAGATGCAAGTGTGAGAATTTTTATTAGGCCTTACAACAAACATTTTACATATCAGGAGTCTACAAAAATGCCACTGTTTTTGTTAAATACTTTTTCTATGAAAAATTATATAAAATATTTAAAATCAGAGGAATCCAAGCATACTCCTCTGAAGATTACCAAATACTGGGGATGTATAAATGGCTATGTTTTGGGAGACACTGTTTCATATGCCAGGCAGGAGAAAACATCAAGTGAGATAGTAGTTAGCTTGTCAAGAGAAAAAAACAAGTATCCATTTCTGGAGCCTGCAGTGTAGACCCTGAAGATAAGATGTAAATAAAAAAGAAACCATTCTGGATTGGAGAAGGTGGAACATGAGCTAGGTCTAAAAGTACAAGTAAAATTAAAAGATGCATGAGAAATAATATGTTGGATGTGAAGCACAGAGGCACATACATGCAAGGCATTAGCAGTGACTGGTAAATACACCAATTTGAATAAAACACATAGTCTATGCAAAGAAAATATAGTTAATAGGGAAGTACAAAGAAGCCAGATGATATGCAGTCTTTAAAGTATAGTGAAGGAATGCAGCCTTTTTTAGATTAAATAAAAGGCACAAAATACATTTCAGAAATAAATTTGTGTTGAACCAGTTTAAGAGATATTAAGTTGTATTCTGGTGGTAATAAGTAAGATATTTTGGAGAAAAAAGTGGCTAGATCTAGAATATATCATTTAGGAAGTTCATAAAAAAGTATAAACTTTGGAGCCTAATAATCTTTGGAATCAGAGACATCTGGATTACACTTATTTTTTCTAAAATTAACAACTTTGAGGTCTTGAGCAAGTTACTTATTCTTCCTGAATTTAGAAATAATGTTGTATGGTTGGAGATAAAATTATAGAAGTGTGTTCACACATTTATTTATTTATTTTTTTTTTAAGACAGGGTCTCACCACGTTGGTCAGGCTGGTCCTGAACTCCTGACCTCAGGTGACCTGCCCGCCTTGGCCTCCAAAGGGCTTGGATTACAGACATGAGCCACCGCGTTCATGCATTTTATATGTACACACATAAACACAAATATATCTATATAATATATATAACATATATATATATAACATATATATATATATACAGTGTCTAATATAACAGTGCCTGACAAAGTTCTCAATTAAAATGTTTGTGTACCCATTTATGTTAGTCTTCATTTAGCATCCATATATGAATTTATTCATTTTATCTTCTTATTCCTCTCAATATATTTTTTTAGTAAAGTGTTTAAAGTGTCTTTAAAGTTTTTAAACAAGAAAATAATTTGAAATTACATATTAGGTTAGTGCAAATGTAATTGCGGTTTTTTTCATTAAAGTAATGGAAAAAAGAAACCACAGTTATGTTTGTACCAACCATTAAAGTAATAGGAAAAAAAAACACACAATTACGTTTGCACCAACCTAATAGAAACCATAAAATTAAGTGGTTCGGTGAAGAGAAGTTAGTTATGTCAAAAGGGACATATGATGATAAAAGGTCAAAGTTTTCTCATGTGAGAAAATAACTTTATTTTTTCCACTGGGGACTCTAGAATTACTTTTAAAGTTCCTTAGAATAGCAAACTTTTATGTCCCATCTTAAGAAAATAATATTTCAAATGTGCAGAACATATAAAAACAATATTTGTATGTTTTTTTATTTAATTAATTTTTTTTAAATTTAAGTCACGTAATGTGGTCATATCAATAGGGCAAAGAAGAAAAATCATGATTATATCAGTTAATGCAATGAGTTTGGCAGAAGTCAACAACCATTTGTAAACCACAAAGCACTAATATCCAGAATCTACAAATAACTCAAAAAAATCAGCAAAACCACCACACAATCCCCCCAAAAATGGACATGAATAGATAATCCTCAAAAGTAGATCTGCAAATGGCCAACAGGAATATGAAAGAAGGCTCAACATTATGAAGGAAATGCAAATTGAAACCACAATGCAATACTACCTTCCTGCTGCAAGAATAGCCATAATCCAAAAATCAAAAAATAATAGATGTTTGTGTGGATGTGGTGAAAAGGGAAAATTTTTACATCGTTGGGAATGCAAACTAGTACAACCATTAGGGAAACAGTCTGGAGTGTCCTTAAATAAGTAATGTAGATCTACCATTTCATCCAGCAATCTCACCACTGGTATCTACCCAGAGAAAAAGAAGTCATTATATAAAAAAGATACTTGCACATGCATATTTATAGCAGCATAATTTGGAATTGCAAAAATATGGAAGCAACTCAAATGCCCATCAATCAACGAGTGGATAAAGAAGGTATGGTACATATATGTATACATGGAATACTACTCAGCCATAAAAATGAATGAAATAATGGCATTTGGAGCAACCTGGATGGAATTAGAGACTGTTATTCTAAATGAAGTAACTCAGTAATAGAAAACCAAACATCTATTTTTCTCACTCATAAATGGGAGGATGCAAAGACATAAGAATAATACATGGACTTTGGGGAACCCAGGGGAAAGGGTGGGAGGGGGTGAGAGATAAAAGACTACAAATTTTGGGTACAGTGTACACTGCTCAAGTGTTGGGTGCACCGAAATATCAGAAATCATCATTAAAGAACTTATTTATGTAACCAAACATCACCTGCTTCCTTAAAACCTGTTGAAATTAATATTTGTTTAAAAGGCATTGTAATAAATTATAAATGCCTTTGGTTCAATGTGAATATAAGATGGGAACATTCTTACACACCCCACTGCCCAAGAAAAGTGCCTCTCCTCCTTCCTAGTTTTCATTGATTTCAATGATTTCTTTATTCTGAACTCAGAGCCTTTCCCTGGTAGTCTAACCTTTAACTATCTCTTCCATTTTGCTAGCTATGCAACCTAAGCCAAGTTACTTAAACTCATCTAGAATACTAAATACTAATGCTTCCTCAAACATGGTGCATTAAAAATCTGTTAAAAATAAAATAATTATTTTTTTTAGACAAGGCAAAAGGAGCAGATCTTCCATGACCAAAATTTTAGATGATTTATGGATGCCCACAGGCTTCTTTGTTCACAACAGTAAGATTAATGATTAACACCAGTTACATCTTAGGGTTCTACCTGCAAAAATTCAGTTCTGACAACAAATTTGAACAAATCTGAAGGTTGAGTACTATTATCAATTTCTATCCACAAGTAAGGAAATTAGGATCTGAGAATTTGAGAGTTGTATAATGTCAAGCGCCAGACTTAATGGCACTATTTATGACTTCATTTGCACGGCCAGCCTCTGAGCATGGCACTAGCATCTCTACTGTGTTGTCCAAACTTTAGAATCAGCCACAATTTTGAAGTGAGTATCTTACTCTGTTGACGTTAGCTCATTTAAGTCAGAGAAGAGTTGATGCAAAGGCAGGCTGTGAAGTATAACAAGAAGCAGCTGAAGTCCATCAGATTGAAGTTATAGTTACTTCACAATCTTCCATAATGACCAGGTAGCATGTTTTCACATCTAAGTGTTTTATATCTTGGCCATATTTCAATATGTATAATTTATCCAACATACTCTGCTCTTGTTATCCCTCAGTAGCCTTAATTGTAAGTGGGTTAGGTTATATAGGGAGCTCTTGCATGTAGTGTACCTGGTAGCTCTTGGTCTCCTACTTTTTGCTGAGTTCTATCATTTGTCCACTCAAATCTGACTCCTTATTTCAATTTACTGTTGCTAAACCATTGTTCTCTCATTTGTAAATAATATGTTTCATAAAGTCTTATTCCTTGACCTAAAATTTCTATCTAGATTATCTTGGAAATACCATAATTGTACTGATTAAATTGTACGTTCTCCTTGAAGAGAATACCCAAAATCCCTTTTCTCCAACTCTGCTAATTAAAAAAAAAACTATTATTTTAGTTCTCAATTGTTTCAATTCTTTACACCCATAAAATGCTTTGTAAAAATGCAAATACAAACACTTGGAATATAAATATATACCCAGAGGAAGTGCACAATGTCCTTCGATCTTTGAAGATATTTTACAAGGGTGGCCTTGAAAACATAAGTGTGATTTGGATGGTGGAAAAGTTTAGGTTCAGAGGTTTATGTGATAGATACTACTTTTCTAACTTATGAGCTATTCAATTATGAAAAATGCAGCAAAAAAGCTTTCTTAATTTCACCCAGGCTATATTAATCTCTAACATGATGTCAAATTTCCATAACAACCAAGTTACTTCCAAAACAACAAAACAAAACAAAACAAAAACAGAAACCCTGAAGACATTAAGTGATAATGGCAATATATGATAACATTCCACATAAATCATTTGAACCTACATTTATTCAAACATTTCAATCACAATTATACACATTTCTTTCTGTTGGAAATGTGCTGTTTGATGCATGTGGCTGACCCCATCATGCTTTTACACTGCTGAAATTAAGCAATATCATATCAGCTAACTTTTCTAGGTAAGTGCCTAAGCTCTATAGAGCATCTTGCACATTTTCATAATATGTGATTACTTTGAAAATCCACCACACAGAGGGTTTCTTTTATGTCAGGTCACTGTACATTTGCTACATTTTGATTTTAATGTTGCAGCCTTCAAAGTAATTTAGTTATACTATCACATAATAGTGTAAGTTAAGGGGAAGGGTTGCCTGAAAACAGCAAGTTCTCCTCTTAACTGCACAGAGCAAATTATCTTCCCATATGGAATTTTTCTCATTCAAAAATACAATAGATTTGAGTTGTTGATGATGAAAGTTAATATCACATATTATGGACTCAGGCAAATCATGATTTAAATCCCAACTCAAATTTTATTACCTAATAATTCAGCTAATTTTTTCAGGCCCAATTAGTTCACCTGTAAAATGGAAAGAATGGCCTTAAATCTAAGATTTTTTGAATTTAGTAAATAAATGAACATTGTGAAACAATTGGCATACCTAGTATATAGAAAAATTAACAAATATGAACAATAACACTGTTATTGTTATCATTATGATAACATTTGCCTTGAATGTATACATTTATTCAAATTTCTATCATACCACTAATTTCATGACCTAAGTTAACTTGTCTGATGCCAGTTTAATAATTCACACTTCTACGCTTGTTATTTCAATATTATAGTTTTTGTTAAGTTATGTGAAAATCAATGCATGGAATATCGTAAATACTTTCAAAGGTTTTCTACTTTCTTATTTATATATTTTTATTTTTATAGCGCTATGTAGATTGTTATACAGATTGTAGGGCTTTAGTAATGAGATAATAAGAAGATGAATATTTAGCTAAATGAGAAATCATTAAAGTAATATAATAAATTTTAAAATATACATTATTTCAAAGACACCCCTGGAAAAAAATGTAATGCAATTTTTTTCTGGTAGAAAGAATTTTTTGATGTATCAATCCATGTTTTATGTTTTAGTGTTTATACATTCAGAGATAAAATAATTCTACCACAGAACTGCTACTTCTTTTTGTTCATTTTTTTTTGTTTTTTTGCTGTCCTCAGCATTCTTGCGACCATTAACAGATCATCAGCATTGATGGGAGTTCCTAAGATGTATTGAAAGTACGCACTCAGCTACCAACTGGCTTACTTTAAACATGACAAATAAGCAAAACTAAAATTACATCTGATGCCTTTAAAGACATGTTTCATTTCCATATCATTAAAATATTCTTAACATACCCTAATATGCTTAACATCACTTTTTGAAAAAATAATAATGCCCCATGGATTTTGGCTTTCTTGATCATTTTTTTTAGCTGGAAGAGAGAGATATGCAACAGAATTCTGTGCTGCTTTAGTTGCTTGAACAGCATGCATAGAATGACAATAAGAAAAATGTTAAAATTTATATAACAAATATGTGAAAGATAATACAGTTAGGAATAAAAAATAGTATAAATTTAACTTCCAATATTGACATCCTATTGCTAAACAACTCAGAATTCATGCTAATATTAAAGTTTCATATTGACAACATTTGCAATTATGTGAGCCAGTTAATTTTAGTTTAATAGTCATTATTTTTCTAACTATTCTGCATATTTGGAAACAAAACATGTAATATAAAATATAATCATTAGTGTAGCACAGAGGAAAAGCAATTTAGCATCACTAGTAAGTATAATTCTTTGTAGACAATGAGAGTGTTTCTGGAATCAAAGTGGAAAAACATGCATCTCTCAATGTAAAATGTATTATAAAATATTGTACATATTTTAATGTATTCATAAAATGAACTTTTTATTAATATATGCATAAATAACATATATACAGTGCATATTTCAATTATTATGTATATTCTAATTACAATGTTTTCTTTTAATCTTTTAGAGATATACAATATCATACACTACAATATCATGTGTAGATTGTGAAAGCAACAAACTCAATATGACTGATGCTGACTTGTAAGCCAGTTGAAGACAGTATTGTGACAGAAAAAGTCATCTTTTGTTTCAAGCAAATAATCAGCATTTAATGTGCTTGTATTAGTTAAGTGGTAATTGGGATAGAAAAATTTATTTAAAATGTGTTATTAGTCAAAAGATTTAAAAAGTTGAGCTTTAAAAATTCAAAGGAGAAATCAAGGTGACTATCACAATAAGCAATTCACTTTTAACATGTAAGCTCAATGCCATTCAGAAACAATTAGAAAGAAAAGGACTTCAAAGGTCTCATAAGCATAAAGATGTCAAAGAAGGTCAATCTTGAAACAGCTGCTGAAGGGGATCAGAGAGATAAAACTTAAACCTCATAATTATTATTAGAAAATTAAAGGAATAAAAGTGGCCAACATCAAATCAAAAACTTTCAAAGTGGTAGAGAAGATTCTTTTGAAACAGCAATAAAATCCGTCCAGACATAAGTGTTCAGAATTCATATTAAAACATGATTCATGGAAAAATGGACTTCCACTCATTTATCAATATATTATCAAAAACGACTCTAGATATCATTCAGAGTAAGGAATAAATGACCAAAAAAAAAAAAAAAAACAAACAGAAAAGACGATATTTCCTTGAGTCATGGAGAACTTAAAACCTTGAGGTAAAGGAATAAAATCCTAAATTTGAAATCTAATAGGTCCTAGGCCAAGGATAAGCTATTGAAGGGTGGTCAGCAAATCAATTAAGTCATCTCTGATTCTATGGCCCAGGGACCATAGAGACCAAGTAGATCATAGAGATTTTAATATATGAGTTCCTTGTGATCGCAAACTACTGCATATTACTCTACATACTGCTCTGGGCAATCAAGTATAGAATTCATGAACCTATATAAGTTTTTCTAATTTATGATTAAATTCTATCAGAAAATATCCATATTCACAGCAACTCAGTCATACACAATGATTACTTCAGCAGCATGAGTTCACACCTACATAAATCAATTATTGAATAAATAAATAAATGGGTGAGAAAACACACATCTTCTCTGAGAAAAACTTCAAATAATTTATTTAGATCTTTGTATTCAAGAATGTGAGGCAGAACCCTCTCTCCATTAAGTATGGCCTGAGCATAGTGACTTCCTTCCAAAGAGAAGAGTATCAAATGGAGAAAAAAGAAAAGTAATGTTGCATGGGAGAAATGTGAGAAACATTACTTCAGTCAGACAATTGAATTCAACATCATCAGTGATCAGTCATGTTGATAGTAGGTGCTCTTGATAGGATGTGATGAGAATGACATTTCACTTATACAGGTTTCCTCCTAAAAACTCATAATCATAATATAATTCTGAAAAAAATATTAGACAAGTTTCAGTTGTGGTGTGTACATTCCATAAAATACAAGACAAGTGCTTCTCAAACTGCCATAGCTATCCAAAACAAGAAAAGTCTAAGAAGCTGTCAAAACTAAGATGAGCCTAAGGAGATGCTGACAGCTACATGTAATGTAATATCTTGGATTTGATACAAGCACAAGAAAAGGCTGTAAGGTAAAAATTAAGGAAATCTGAATAAAGTATGAACTTCAGGTAATTTTTAAAAACTTATCAGGATAATAGTAAAATTATATTAAGTACCTTAAATATTTTTAAAAACTATTCACATACAAGAATTACTATGTACAATTGATAAAATGTAAGCTATTCCCAAAAGTTGACACTGTAGGTGGAGCTGCACAGCCTTCTCTGATCCTGCAGTTATTCATCCCGTTTAGATTGCTTGCCAATTATTATATTACCTAATGATAATATAGCATATCACTAGAATCATAACCCCATAGAAACAGAGATTCAAAAATAGAGAGTTCAACGTACCATGAGTTATAAGCACACAAATTTCATAACTTGTCCTGGATTTATTAAAAACATTTAAACATATTCAAATGATAATTCACTAATGTATAATAGCAATGGGCATTTTCACTTATTGATAATAATCTTAAAACTGAAATACAGAATATGTGTTGAATTTTAATGTAAAATGTACTTAGTATAATTGTCAAAGCCGTCTAAGGGCCTTCCAGAAAATAACTATGAAGCTACACGTACACATACACACACACACACACACACACACATATCATAAGCACATGAATACATACATACATTTATATATACATGAATATTTTGTCATCAGTTTTTTTTTATTATTATTATACTTTATGTTCTTGGGTAAACATGTAGAAGGTGCAGGTTTGTTACGTGGGTATATATGTGCCATGGTAGTTTGCCACATCCATCACCCTGTCATCTACATTAGGTATTTCTCCTAATATTATCCCTCCCCTATCCCCCACCACTGCTATCCCTCCCCTGGACTCCCACTGCCTGACAGTCCCCAGTGTGTGATGTTCCCCTTCCTGTGTCCATGTGTTCTCACTTTCCAGCACCCACTTATGAGTGAGAACATGCGGTGCTTGGTTTTCTGTTGTTGTGTCAGTTTTCTGAGAATGATGGTTTCCAGTTTCATCCATGTCCCTGCAAAGGACATGAACTCATCTTTTTTTATGGCTACATAATATTACATGGTGTATATGTGCCACATTTCTTTATCCATTTTATCATTGATGGGCATTTGGGTTGGTTCCAAGTCTTTGCCATTGTAAACAGTGCCACAATAAACATACGTTTGCCCATGTCTTTATAATAGAATGATTTGTAAACTTCTGGGTATATACCCAGTAATGAGATTTCTGGGTCAAATGGTATTTGTATTTCTAGATCCACTGTCTTCCACAATAGTTGAACTAATTTACACTCCCATCAACAGTGTAAAAGCATTCCTATTTCTCCACATCCTCTCCAGCATCTGCTGTCTCCTGATTTTTTAATGATCACCATTCTATTTGGCTTGACATGGTATCTCAATGTAATTTGATTTGCATTTCTCTAATGACCAGTGATGATGAGCTTTTTTCATGTTTGTTGGCTGCATTAATATCTTCTTATTGAAAAGTGTCTGTTCATATCATTTGCCCATTTTTGAAGGGGTTGTTTGCTTTTTTCATGTAAATTTGTTCAAGTTCTTTGTAGATTCTGGATATTAGCTGTTTGTCAGATGGGTAGCTTGCAAAAATTTTTTCCCATTCTATTGGTTGCTGGTTCACTCTAATGATAGTTTTGTTTGCTGTGCAGAAGTTCTTAAGTTTAATTAGATCCCATTTGTCTGTTTTGGCTTTTGTTGCCATTGTTTTTGGTATTTTAGTCATGAAATCCTGGCCTATGTCTATGTCCTGAATTACCTAGGATTCTTCCAGGATGTTTATGGTGTTAAGTCTTATGTTTAAATCTTTAATCCATCTGGAGTTAGTTTTTGGATAAAGTGTAAGAAAGGGGTCCAGTTTCATCTTTTTGCATATGGCTAGCCAGTTTTCCCAACATCATGTATTAAATAGGGAATCCTTTCCTCATTGCTTGTTTTTGTCCAGTTTGTCAAAGATCAGAAGGTTGTATTTTTGTGGCATGATTTCTGAGGCCTCTGTTCTGTTCCGTTGGTCTATATCTCTGTTTTGCTAACAGTACTATGCTGTTTTGATTACTGTGGCCTTGTAGTATAGTTTGAAGTCAGCTAGCATGATGCCTCCAATGTTATTTTGTTTTGCTTAGGATTGTCTTGGCTATGCGAGCTCTTTCATGATTTCATGTGAGGTTTCAGATTTTTTTCCCAATTCTGTGAGGAAAGTCAATGGTAGCTTGATGGTGATAGCATTAAATCTGTAAATTACTTTGGGCAGTATGGTCATTTTCACGATATTGATTCTTCCTTACCATGAAAATGGAATGTTTTTCCATCTGTTCATGTCCTCTCTTATCTCCTTAAGCAGTGGTTTGTAGTTCTCCTTGAAGAGGTCCTTCATGTCCCTTGTTAGTTGTATTCCTAGGCATTTTATTCTCTTTGTGGCAGTTGTGAATGGCAGTTTGCTCATGATTTGGCTCTCTGTTTGTCTGTTCTTGGTATATAGGAATGCTTGTGATTTCTGCACATTGATTTTGTATCCTGAGACTTTGCTGAAGTTGCTTGTCAGCTTAAGGAGATTTTGGGCTGAGACAATGGGGTCTTCCAAATATACAATCATGTCATCTGAAAATAGAGACAATTTGACTTCCTCTTTTCCTAAGTGAATACTTTTCCTTTCATTTTCTTGCCTGATTGTCCTGGCCATAACTTCCAATATTAGGTTGAATAGGAGTGGTAAGAGAGGCATCCTTGTCTTGTCAGTTTTCAAAGGGAATACTTCCAGTCTTTGCCCATTCAGTATAATATTGGCTGTGGTTTTGTCATAAATAGCTCTTATTATTTTGAGATATGTTCCATCTATACCTAGTTTATTGAAAGTTTTTAGCATAAAGGACTGTTGAATTTTGTCGAAGGCCTTCTCTGCATCTATTGAGATAATCACGTGGTTTTTGTCTTTGATTCTGTTTATGTGATAGATTACATTTATAGAATTGAGTATGTTGAACCAGCCTTGCATCCCAGGGTTGAAGCCTACTTGATCCTGATGGATAAGCTTTTTGATGTGCTGTTGGATTCAGTTTGCCAGTATGTTATTGAGGATATCTGCATCAATGTTCATCATGGATATTGGCCTGAAATTTTCTTTTTCAGTTGTGTCTCTGCCGGGTTTTGGTATCAAAATGATGTTAGTCTTATAAAATGAGTTAGGGAGGATTCCCTCTTTTTGTATTGTTTGTAATAGTTTCAGAGGAATGGTACTAGGTCCTCTTTCTACTGCCAGTAGAATTCAGCTGTGAACTCATCTGGTCCTGGACTTTTTTTGGTAGGCTATTAATTGCTGCCTCAATTTCAGACCTTCTTATTGGTCTATTCAGGGATTCAGCTTTTTCATCTTGGGAGGGTGTAAGTGTCTAGAAACTTATCCATTTCTTCTAAGTTTACTAATTTATTTGCACAGAGATGTTTGTAGTAATCTCTGACGGTAGTTTGTATTTCTGTGGGCATGGTGGTGATAGCCCCCTTATCATTTTTTATTGCATCTATTCAATTCTTCTCTCTTTTCTTTTTCATTATTCTGGCTAGCCATCTATCTATATTGTTGATCTTTTCAAAAAACCAGTTCCTGGATTTTTTGATTTTTTGAAGGTTTTTTTGTTTCTTTATCTCCTTCAGTTCTGCTCTGATTTTAGTTATTTCCTGTTTTCTGCTAGCTTTTGAATTTGTTTGATCTTGCTCCTCTAGTTCTTTTAATCATGATATTAAGGTATCAATTCTAGATCTTTCCTTGCTTCTCATGTGGGCATTTAGTGCTATAAATTTCCCTCTAGACACTGCTTGAATGTGTCCCAGAGATTCTTGTACGTTGTGTCTTCGTTCTCATTGTTTTTTTTTTCTCTTGTGTTTATCATTTATTTTTAACCTTAGGTTTGTAGATCAACCTACAAAAGCTGTCAATTCAGTCACTACAAAATGAAAACCAAATGAAAAACTAAGCTTACAATTTGTGTACAGTGGCACTAGGTAGCAGAATTTGCCTCAGTCACATATACTTGATGTTATTCGCCAATTATACAGATGACAATATGAAACTTTATCGTACATTATTATTAAAGAATATGTTAAAGCAGATTAATATAAATAAAACAAAATGGAGAGTACATTCAATACTGTCTTCATTCTCATTGGTTTTAAAAAACATCTTTATTTCTGCCTTAATTTCATTATTTATCAAGTAGTCATTCCAGAGCAGGTTGTTCAGTTTCCACGTAGTTGTTTGGTTTTGAGTGAGTTTCTTAATCCTGAGTTCTAATTTGATTGCCCTGTAATCTGAGAGACTGTTTGCTATGGTTTTTGTTCTTTTGCATTTGCTGAGGAGTGTTTTACTTTCAATTATGTGTTCAATTTTAAAATAAGTATGATGTGATGCTGAGAAGAATGTATATTCTGTGGATTTGTGGTGGAGAGTTCTGTAGATGTCTCTTAGGTTCACCTGGTCCAGATCTGAGTTCAAGTCTTGGATATCCTTGTTAATTTTCTATCTCATTGATCTGTCTAATATTGAAAGTGGAATGTTAAAGTCTCCCACTATTATTGTGTGGGAGTCTATGTCTCTTTGTAGGTCATGAAGAACTCACTTTATGTATCTGGGTGCTCCTGTATTGGGTGCATATATATTGAGGATAATTAGTTCTTTTTGTTTCATTGTTCCCTTTACCATTATGTAATGTCCTTATTTGTCTCTTTTGATTTTTGTTGGCTTAAAGTCTGTTTTATCAGAGACTAGGATTGCAACCCCTTCTTTTTTTTTTTCTTTCCATTTGCTTGGTAAATCTTCCTTCATCCCTTTATTTTGAGCTTATGCATGTCTTTGCACATGAGATGGGTCTCCCGAATACAGCACACCAATGGGTCTTGACTCTTTATCCAATTTTCCAGTCTGCGTCTTTTGATTAGGGCATTTAGCCCATTTATATTTAAGGTTAATATTGTTATGTGTGAATATGAACCTGACCTTTTGATGCTAGCTGGTTTTTTGGCCTCTTAGTTTATGTAGTTTCTCCATAGTGTTGAAGGTCTTTACAATTTGCTGTGTTTTTGCAATGGCTGGTACTGGTTGTTCCTTTCCATGTTTAGTTCTTCCTTTAGGAGCTCTTGTATGGCAGGCCTAGTGGTGAAAAAATCCCTCAGCAGTTGCTTGTATGTAAAGGATTATATTTCTCCTTATGAAGCTTAGTTTGCCTGAATATAAAATTCTCGGTTGAAAATAATTTTCTTTAAGGATGTTTAATATTCACCCCCTCTCTCTTTTGGCTTGTAGGATTTCTGCCAACAGATCTGCAGTGAGTCTGATGTACTTCCGTTTGTGTGTAACCTGACCTTTGTCTCTGGCTTCCCTCAGCATTTTTTCCTTCATTTCAACCCTGGTGAATCTGATGATTATGTGTCTTGGATTTGCTCTTCTCGAGGAATATCTTTGTGGTGATCTCTGTATTTTTACATACTTTCTTTAACCATCAGCCACTTGTAGCAAAAGTGTGTTACTATTGAAATTATGTCTTATCATTATCCTTGATCATGGGTTTCTGTGACTAAATACAATATTTGAACTTATTTTCATATTGACACTATTAATCAACATGTTAGTATAGTAATAGTATTGAAATTATTCCATTGTATAGTATCTTTTCCAGAAAAGTTGACAAAATGTCAAGAGTTTTGCCTTAAGATCTTAACACCAGCCTGATCAACATAGTGGAACTCTATGTCTACTGAAAATACAAAAATTAGCCAGGTATAGTGGAACATGCCTGTAGTCCCAGCTACTCAGGAGGCTGAGGCAGGAGAATAACTCGAACCTGGAAGGTGGATATTGTGGTGGTGGGCCAAGATAGCACCACTGCACTCCAGTCTGGCAACAAAGTGAGATTCCATCTAAAAAAAAAAGACATCTTAACAAATAGATAAAAATTATTATGTAAAACAAAGTATAATCTAAGGAAATGTGGTAGGACAAACTTCTACAAGTAAACACATTAAAGTTGAAAATATAAATGCTCTTTGGATAAAAATAATCAAGACATTTATCCAGGGGAAAATAGTCTTGAAATAAAACACTTCATTCAATTATGGCAAGTGTAGTTGATCAGGAAGTTTGAAATGATTTATGAACATTATAGATCCTATCTTATAGAAAGTATTGGCTGAAAAATAATAATTCCAATGGTAACTCCCTGACCTAACCAGTCTCATACATCATGCAGGTATCTTGTAAAAGCCCTCTCAAGGGCCTTCCTATTTCCATATTTGCCTCCTAGAATCTATGTTCAATATAGTAGCTAAAGTTATTAACATATCATTCAGATCATGTCACTTCTCTACTCAAAACATCAATGGACCCTTGGAAGATCTAGGATGGAAGTCAAAATTCTTACAAGTGCCTAGAAAGCCCAATGGACACAATTTCTTAATAAATTTCTGACTACTGTCCTTTCTCTCACTTCTTTTGCTTCATCTATATTGACTGCTGCACATTTTTTTAATCTAACAAGTATACTTCTACCTGAGAAACGTTTTGCTGTTGTTTTCACTGCCTGGAACAAACTTTGCCAATGTATCTACACCACCTATTTTGATATCTCCTTTAAGTCTTTGTTCAAACATTACTTTCAAAATAAGGTCTAGACTGACCTCACTTATTTCACAATTCCAGCTCACCACTCTGTAATCCCAATCCTCTTTCCATAGTTGTGTTTCTTTTGTATAGCAGTTATAAACTTTTATCATACTATTTGCTTTATTTGTTATCCCAATATTTATGTATTCCACTTTCATAATAAATGCTTTATGAGAGTTGAACTTTTGGTCTATCTGGTCCAATGAAATAAACCATGATTCTCACAGAGTGGATGTTGAATAAATATTGTTTGGATGAATGAACAAATGAGAATATTTTTGAGATTCTTTTTAATTATTTTTGTTCAGAAATCTAAAATGGGAGTTTTTGGAACCCTCGAAAGAAAATTACAGAAAGTTAACTTGTTAGGAAAATATGTAAAGAATAAATATCCAAGATCCTACTGAAATGGGAAACAATCCAGTAAACCAAGAAATAAGAAAACAGAATTAGGAAAAACTTTATTCATTTCAGACAATAAGTTATCTCTGCCAGGTCCAATATCCTACCCCTCAGAATTAAAAGTATATAGAAATAATTTAAGAAGATTGTTTCTGCACCCATCCTTCTGGCTTGAAATCTCTGATTACTAAGATCTATGTGAAGGCTTCACTTGCTTTTACTACTGTCTGTATCTATTTATCTACTGATGACCATTTATTTGTTTCCAACTTGAGGCTGTTGCGAATAAATCTTCTGGCAGAAATTGAATATGAGTCATTTTGTAAAATATATTCCTTTTCTTTGTGGCAGATACCTAAAAGAGAAATAACTGAGATGGTAGATGTATGTCGAACTATATTTACACATTTGTACCATTTGCATTAACAGTAGCAGGGTATGAGAATTCCAGTTGCATTATTTCCTCACCAATTGTTTATATGATTGTCATTTTGATTTTTAATAATTTTAGTAGGTTTGTAGTGATATCTCACTTTTGTTTTAATTTCCATTTCTCTGATGACAACTGATAATGAGCATATTTGTGTTTATTTATTGACTAGATTTTTCTTTTTTCTTTTCCCATTTTTTTTTTACCATTTTTAATGAGTTTCTGTTTTAATCTCTTGCATATTTTTTAATGGGCTGTGTATCTTCTTAGTGAGTTCTAAGTGTTCTTACATATTTTGGATCCCAGTCCTTTAACTAAACATTTGTCTTGCAATATTGTTCCTATTCTTTTGCTTTTTTTTTTCTATTTATGTATTTACTTATTCATTGAGACAAGAGTCTCACTCTGCCTCTAGAGCTGGAGTGCATTGGTGTGACTTTGGCTGACAGCAACCTCTGCCTTCTGGATTGAAGTGCTTCTCTTTCCTCAGTCTCCTCATAGCTGGGACTAATGGTGTATGCCACCATGCCCAACTTTTTTTTTTTTTTTTTTTTTTTTTTTTTTGTATTTTTTGGTAGAGACAGGGCTTCACCATGTTGATCAGGCTGGTCTTGAACTCCTGATCTCAAGTGATCCACCCACCTCAGCCTCCCCAAGTGCCGAGATTACAAGTTTGAGCCACCACACCCAGCTCTTTTATCATATTTTTAAAATTGTCTATAGGTTATTATAAGTAACATAAGTCTTTATCAACGACAATAATAGAAATTACATATCTAAAGAATATTATAATAATTTTCTATTTTATACATATATCTGGCAAAAACTACTTATATTCTAATAGATGTAGGGCATATGTGCAGTTTGGTCATGTGGATATATTGCACAGTGGTGAAGGCTGGGCTTTTAGCTTATTCATCACACTCTAATAGTGAACTCCATACACAATAGGTAGATTGTTCATCCTTAACTCCCAACCACTCTTCCACTTTTTGGATTATTCCTTTTGCTGTGCAGAAGTTTCTAAGTTTAATTAAGCCCCATTTATCTATTTGTGGGCATGTGTGTTGCTTTTGATGACATCATAATAATTTATTCACCTATGTCAATGTGCAGAAGACATTGTCCAGAAGAGTATCTCCTAGGTTTTCTTCTGGAATTTTTGTTATTTCGAGATTCATTCAAGTATTTAATCCATCTTGAGTTAATTTTTTTTATGTATATGGTGAAAGATAAGGGTCTAGTTTCTTTTTTCTGCCTATGGCTATCTAATTTTCTCACCACCATTTATTGAACAGGGTATCATTTCCTCAGTGTATAGTTTTATTGACTTTGTTCCAGATTTGTTGGTTGCAAGTACATGGCTTTACTTTTGGGTTTTTCATCCTATTTCATTGATTTATGTGTCTATTTTTATGCTAGTACCATGCTGTTGCAACATATTTTTCTAATTAAAATAATGAAAAGCCAGCCTAACTCAAATATATAATTTGAAAAAGGAAGGGTACTTTAATGCCCTTCATATCAAATAATTGTGGATGTTCTTTTTTGATACTACCCCAACATTTTAGGTGCAATGTGAATTTGCTACAATATTATCTACTTTTCATATTCAATTTCTTTAAAAAACCATTACCTATCTTCCCTATTGAGCTGACCTGTTATCCATGAATAATTTTTAATATCATGAACTGGTCAACTGAAAAATATTGATTCCCTGAATTATGCAAATTTGTCCAAATAATGACACATTTTTTATACAAAAATATAAAAATACATTTACTGATATCACCACCAGTTTCATCAAATATTGGGAATCTATTAGTTTCATTGTAGTGAAGATAAATGTTCTAAAATTCCAAAATTTACTCAAAAGCTCAAATTTTATAATTGACAAAAATATTATTTTTCATTAAAATCTACTGATTCCTTATGAAAAATACTCAAATAATATCATAATTTATTGTGTTTATATGAATAAAATAATATTTAAAAATAATTTTCCATAAAAGAATTTCAGCTCACAATTAAAACAATTTCAAAAATATTTTTCCTTAAGACAATTATTATACTTTAGTTTGGAGTAGAAAGGTTTTAGTGCTTTTTCCATTTTCTCATATGAATTTTCAAAAAGATTCCCAAGTCAGGAATTTATAATATTTTTTTATTTATTAATCATTAGCAATGATTATTACCAAGTGGCATTGGCTTATTTTGTAAGTGTGTGGCAGTGAAAAATATAATTACTTTTCCTATAGGTAATGCCACTGTCTTGATTCATACTAAGGTACCAGGAGTTTAAATCATGACTGTTTTTGCATTTTTGATATATCAACATGTTGAAACAAGTAAGTTGTCTCTTAATACTATTAATAAATGGCTTCGACATTGTTATTCTCTGGAAAGGGAATAAAGGAAACACTGAGAGCCAATGGAGTCCATATTAAACAATTGTTATTCTAGGAAAAGTCTAGCACATGACCTCAAGATATTTATTAAATAAAATTTTAATTTAAATTTGTAGTTATTATTAAAAAAAACGGGACTGCAATTTAATAGATAAAAATGCTGCATAATTACAGCATCTATAGAACTGATAAAATATTCCAGAATATTTTAAATGAGAACATTAGATCTCTTTTTGTGTTTCTCCCTTTGTCACTCTGTTTATACATACATTTACTTATTCATATGCGTATCTACACAGAATTGTAGATTTAAAGGACAAAATATTTTTTAAAGTAAAGCATTGGCATATGGAAGTTAAATAATAAGTAACATTTCAGAGAAAATTTATTTGAAGTTTAAAACAATCAAATAACTTGTGAATAATTTTCATAACTTACCTGACATGCTTATTTTGTTCTTCTTTTTTTTCTGTAATAATTAGGGCACTTGGTTATACAATGAATTAAAACAAAACTAGGCTAAGCTCATGCCTGTAATCCCAGCATTTTGGGAGGCCAATGGGGAAAGATAACTTGATGCCAGAAGTTTGAGACCAGCCTGAGCAACAGAACTAGACTCTGCCTCTACAAAAAAAAAAAAAAAAAAAAGAAAGAAAGAAAGAAAAAGAAAACAACTCTACTGTAACAAAATCTGTGGTAACTGTGATAGCATGGGTAAAAATTTAAGTTCTAAATATGTAAATGCAGAAGATTGAAATTAATGTACAAATATTTACATGTTTCAAATATCAAAAAACTAAAAGTAAGTTTTTCCACTGGATGATACACTCAACAGCAACTAATAAAATTAAATTTTAACACAACCTGAAATCTGGCCAGCAGGAAGAGCACGACAGGTTGTAATAAAATAACTGATTCTCCTACTTTCTGCACTGATTACATGTGTGACTTGGCTGACCCACTGAGTGCTTCTAACAGGTTCTGTAGCAATTGGGAAAACTTATCGTGATCACTGCCAGAACTAAATATCGAATTAATCCCACAGTGTTATATTAATAGTTAATACACACTGGAATCACAGTTGTTTTTGTTTCCTATTTAACAAAACAAAATAAATTTGCAGTTTTGTTTGTTAAAGTTCAGATAAGCAGCTTTGACCGAGGAGGAGCATCACTATCTCAGACAAACACCTCCATTTTAAGTGCCCCTTGATTACACTGCCATTTTAAGTTCCCTTCTATTAAAAACTGCCTAAGTCCAGCCCCCAAAACAGCAGCATAATGGCTAATGTCAGCATGACTATAATCCACAAATGACACCTCTGACCAGAAACACCCCAGCCAGGGACATGCCGATTTCAAGATAACCTTTCCTCCAACCAGAGACATTGCAATCCTATAATAAAACTTTCCTCCATGCACTCCAGCCTGGGCTATGAGAGCAAACTGTCTCAAAAAAAAAAAAAAAAAAAAAAACTTTCCTCCATCAAGAAACATTCTGAACCTGCGATAAGCTATCCTCCCTAAAGCCTTAAACATCCTTAGTCTATAAGGAAGAATGCTCCTGACCAAAATCCGCCAGAAGCCCCTCTCAGGTTTGTTCTCCAAAATAAACCAGTCTTTGACTGTTGAACCAATTTTCATGTTTCTTTTTTCTTCAACTCTTGAAAGCTTTAGCAGGCCAGAGCCACATACAACATGTATATTGAGCACTGCTCCCGCATGGATCTCCTTTCTTCCTGAATTATCCTTTATCATCCTTGTGGGAGTTGCATCTGTGCCTCTTTTATGAAACTGCTATACAGTGTTTGTAAGAGAATGCTTACCACATACTAAAGCAAGAGTTCTTATGAAATGGTTACTTTCTTTTGGTGTATGTGTTCTCATTGTCACTTTACAGGCAGAGGGATTTGAGACTTTTACTTATATGGGGGTAGTATCTAAGTGACCAATTTGGTCAATGACATCAGTGAAATCTCACTTTAGTTAACATTTTATTTTTTCCAAGTGTATTTTCCCACATTATTTTATTAGCTTTTCATCATGTCCCTGAGAAAATGGAGAAACTTTATTTTGAATGTAGAATGGAATCAGCCGTTTAGATTTCCAGAAGCTCTCAAAGAAATACTAACAAAGGAAAACATTAATATACTTCTTTTGACTCCTTTGAAATAATTTTTCCATGATAATATGTTGTTACTTGTAACAAGCAATACTTCTTAAAAAATATTGGCTGCCATTATTTGTAAACATTATTTACAAATAAATGTGTTACACTGGAGTTTCCCTCTAAATGACAATTACTTACTAAATCATAGTTAATAATTATTTATATTAAATTTCCTCTGGTAAGCCCACTGTGTGGTTTCTCTCTCTTGATGGTACTCAGGCTGCTAGAACTCTCAATTCACATAGCATAGATAAGTGTAACTTGTCAAATGAGAGGTTCCAAGGCATTTGCTTAAATTTAGTATATACAAGTTTTTTCTCCTAAATGTGTCTTTCTCCCTCTCCTTCACTCTAAAGGTAGCATCTACATGTTAGGCACATTAATGGGTTTTCATGGCTTTGGTGCAAATATTTTGTTTGATATCAGTATCTGTTTAGACATAGACATCTATTCATTGTATGCTTTCAAGAAATTCTTAATTCCTCTTTTTCTGTCTTACTTTTAAATTTTTACAGGAAGGATTCAACATGTATTTGTGGGATGAATATGTAATGGGCCATGGAACTCTGCTGCATAGCCTGAGCCTTTCATCTAGAAGCCGTAAGAAAAGACAAAAATTCCTAGAGAAAAGTTGTATATCCTCATTAACTTTCTGCAGAATTGTCCTAATAAACTAAACATATTAATAAATTCAAAAAAGAGTAAATAATGTCCTAAGTTATTCTTCCCTTGCTCATCCTCCATAACATTCTGTAATTTTCTACAAAAGAATATTTGTCTTTTTAAAAAATATATATTTTTTGAGTCCCAAAGCTACATGCACACACTTTAAAGTACCTAGGAGAAACCCAGTGCTAAACAGCTCAAATTACCACACACTTTGAAAGTGTATCTATTTAGTTGCCACATGTGCTTTTATGATCTTATTGGCTATTTCAAATCAAACCCCTTCAATATCTAGCAAACATCTACTTGTATACACATCTACATTATGTTACTATTATTCAAGCTATTAAATTTATTTGAATTTTTTCAGAATTAAAGGCAACTAAAAATTTTTAATTAGTACAGTTTTGGTTTTTTTTACAATTTTGGCTTTATAGTTGTAACAAGTAATATTACCCTTTAAAATACTTTTATTGATAATGACATTTGAAATATTACATAAATCAGTGATATAAATTGTATTAACTACTTAGTGTCACCCTTCCTGTCATTTATATTTTACATCTATCTCATTTCCAAATGTTACATCTCATTTTTCAAATAGAAATCTGTTACAATGATGAGATTGTTTTATCAAGATTGTATTTACTCCTACATACAGAAGACTCATACTTGGCATCTGCAAGAAATGACCATAATCTATATCTGTCAATTAACTACTATTACTCCCATCTCTCTTGTTATGTACCCTCCAGATGGGATTTGGTGTTTTCTACATAGTAATAATTATTAGCTTGATTCTTGGAAGAAGTTCAGTCATATTAATACTATAAAAATAAAATTAAAAACACTTCAATATTTCATTAAACAGCCCAATATATACAGTGAATAACCTTTATTCTGGTTTATTCATGAATAGAATGGGGTATTTTTAGAAAGCTTTCTATAATTTACATTGTTTATATATGTCTGTAATCATTTATATATGTCTGTAATATGTAGACTAATTTTCTTGCTTAGAGATTCCATGTTGAAAATTACAGTGGAAGACTGATATATCAATGCATTAACATCACTAAAACTGAGGTTTAAAATTTCAAATAAGTCAATCAGCTAAATTCTCCATTAAATAACTGAAAGCTTAGGGTAAGTCACTTTAATCAGCCTTCTAGTTATTTATTTCATTAGAATTTCCTATTCTGCTCAACATGCTTATTACAAGAATGTTACATCTCATTTCCAAATGTTACAACTCATTTTCAAATAGAAGTCTGTTACAGAGAAGAGAATGATGTAAGTACAGGAAATGATCAAAAAGTAATTTGAAAACTATTTTTAAATAACACCATTTCAAAACTTGCAATTTTCTTGTTTTGTGAAATAGGCTGATATTTTGTATTCTAATTATCTAGTTCATTTTCCCTTCAAAGCATCTGTCATGGTCTAATATATATAAGTGTGTGTGTCTGTGTGTGTATGTGTGTGTGTGTGTGTGTGTGTGAGAGAGAGAGAGAGAGAGAGAGAGATTTCCTTTATGAGTAAACCACTACTGTCTATGCCTCTTCTACTTGAGTATGACCTTCTTCCCCGGTGTTTTGATTCTTTCTCTCAATGTGACCATGAACTGTGAAGGACATGGAAGACATTCCCATAATTTTTCTATCAGTTATTCTTAGGTGTTTTAGTTTTCATTCTGGATTTCATAAGATCTCCTTCATGCCATCCCACCAGTTAATTACAAATTACAATTGCACCTCTTCTTATACAATGTACAGTACTAGCACACAACACATTTTAATTGGAGGTCTAAATTTTCCATGAAGATGTTTGCTACATTCAATGAGAAGGTTTCTGAAAAGAAAAAAGGAAATTACAGTAATAAACAGAATATCTCATATTATAAACCCATTTGTACTTTAAGGTAGGGTGAGGAAGTTAGTGTATAAGTGTGCTGTGCAATATTTAAGTTGTTTTTAGAAGTAAATAATTCATGGATATGATTTATGTATTGATCTTTCTAATGACTTTTCTAGAATATTAAACTCATGTGTGTGTGTGATATTAAAACCAAATGAAATATAGGGATATTTACATGAATTATTTGTGTTTTGGTTTTGTACGTACAGATATTATCATCTGTATTTCCAGATATGAACATGGATTGAATCTAGCTCTTAGAAAGCTATTATTCACTAGAAATTAGTAGATATATGTCTGTCTATGCATCTGTTATCTATCATAGTGCTTAAGAATTCTAGCAAAAATCCACTTGAGTTATATTCTTGCTTTAGCAGTTATTATTCTTGTAACCTCATCTCATGCAGCTCTTCGTTTCACTCTTTGAGCTTCACGCAAATTGGCATAGTCCTGGTTTACTCTTTTGTACTTGCCATTTCCTCCACCAAGAAAGTTTTTTCTCATTAACCTTGACTTGCTTTCTCACTGACTTCTCTCAGCGATTCTCTCAAATGTTCTCGGTAAACTCACCCTATCTTACCTATCCTATACGAAATTTCAGTCCCCTAACCCTGATATTTTATATTCTAGTCATCCAGTACATCTTCTCTCCACAGCATTTGTCATGGTCCAGTATATATAGGGGCGTGTGTGTGTGTGTGTCTGTGTGTAAAATTTCGGTTAAATTAGAAATTAAATATAAGTATGTTGAAACACAGCCTGCAGCATATGTATTATAAAAACATTATTTGTCATTTTTCAGAAATTAATGTTTAATTATACATTTTAATCTGCAATATGGTACACACTTTAAAAATATGACGTGATGACATCCTTTAAACATGCAATATTTGAGACACAGTAAAACTTAGTTGTTGTTTATGTGAAACTTTGAGTCTTGTATGTTTTAAGGTACATTTGGCCACACTAGTGTATGTCTGTGTGTGTCTCCCCAGTTACATTGTAATATCTCTTAGATATTTTTTATTAATTTTTTCACTGCTGTAGAGGTGAACAAGGAAATAGAGGTTCTCCATAGTACATATTTAAGAGTGAATTAAGTTGCTTGACTGTTTTTAGTTTAGTTGTTATTTGTTTTTTTTTTATTTTTTAGTTAATTTTTTCTCTTAATTACTTTTATTTTTAAATTTTTTTTCTTTTCATTATTCATATATATGTATTTGTTGTACTTTAGTTTCTGGGGTACACGTGCAGATCATGCAGGATTTTCGCATAGGTACACAGATGGCAATGTGGTTTGTGGCCTCCTTCCCCCATCACCTAATCTGCCATTTCTCCCCATGTTGTCCCTCCTCAACCTCCCTACCCAAACTACCCCTCCCCCTGTCCTCCTCAACAGACCCTGGTGTGTGATGCTCCCCTCCCTGTGTCCGTGGGTTCTCATTGTTCAACACCCACCTATGAGTGAGAACATGCGATGTTTGATTTTCTGTTCTTGCATCAGTTTGCTGAGAATGATGGTTTCCAGGTTCATCCATGTCCCTACAAAGGACACGAATGCATTGTTTTTTACAGCTGCATAGTATTCCATGGTCTATATGTGCCACATTTTCCCTGTCCAGTCTATCATCGATGGGCATTTAGGTTGGTTCCAGGTCTTTGCCATTGTAAACAGTGCTGCAATGAACATTTGTGTGCATGTGTCCTTATAGTAGAATGATTTATAATCCTTTGGATATATACCCAGTAATGGGATTGCTGGGTCAAATGGAATTTCTATTTCTGGTCCTTGAGGAATCGTCACACTGTCTTCCACAATGGTTCAACTAATTTACACTCCCACCAACAGTGTAAAAGTGTTCCTATTTCTCCACATCCTCTCCAGCATCTGTTGTCTCCTGATTTTTTAATGATCGCCATTCTAACTGGCCTGAGACGGTGTCTCAATGTAGTTTTGATTTGCATCACTCTAATGACCAGTGATGATGCGCATTTTTTCATATGTTCGTTGGCCTCATGTATGTCTTCTTTTGTAAAGTCTCTGTTCATATCCTTCGTCCACTTTTGAATGGGTTTGTTTGTTTCTTGTAAATCTGTTTTAGTTCTTTGTAAATTCTGGATAGTAGCCTTTTGTCAGATGGGTAGATTGCAAAAATTGTTTCCCATTCTGTTGGTTGCCGATTCACTCTAATGACTGTTTCTTTTGCTGTGCA
>CAUYLG010017525.1:0-14867 GCA_963573385.1 Cacajao melanocephalus | reverse complement strand
TTTTTTATTTAAATGATTGTATAGGAAAGATCTTTTTTATTGCATTTTTTATTCTTTTTTTTCAGCAAAATTTGAATCCCTGATCCTTGTTGCCACATTTAGCCTCATTTATTTGCAGGTTTTATTTATTCTTTTTTTTTTTTTTTTTTTGAGACTGAGTCTTGCTCTGTTACCCAAGCTGGAGTGCAGTGGCATGATCTTGGCTCACTGTAACCTCCACTTCTCTGGTTCAAGCGATTCTCCTGCCTCAGCCTCCTGAATAGCTGGGAGTATAGGCGCCTATGACCATGCCCAGCTAATTTTTGTATTTTTGGTAGGGACAGGTTTTCACCATCTTGGCTAGGCTGGTCTTGAACTCCTGACCTTGTGATCCACCTGCCTTGGCTTCCCAAAGTGCTAGGATTACAGGCGTGAGCCACCGCGCCTGGCCTATTGATTATTTCTAACAACAAGGATTACAGCTGAATGACACAGGCATACTGGTTTTCATGTTTTCTCCTTGGGACGTCTCCCTCAAAATGGCAGCCTATATTGAGCTTGCCCAGGTTCTCCAGCCTCTCTTTAATCAAAGCAGTTCTAGAGCACCTCTGCTTGGAAAGGACTTTCTTGAGAGGAAAGGTCTTGGGGAAAGGTCACACAAAACGACTGCATAGAAGAGAGTTCTCCCAAGAGTTAGGTTATACAAGAAGCCCTAAGTTGGATTCAATAGAATCAACCTAGTAGCTTTAGCCAAGATCAGAATCCCATGGGCCCTGATTTCAGAGTTTATTTTTCTAAAATTTATGTTTGATCACAGTGAAATGACAGGGATAGCAAGTAGGTCTCATGTTGGGTGCAACTGCAATTTATTAGTAGTGTCTACCCACCTAAAGGAGTATAATGGGAAGGATTCTGGTTGAATTTCAATTTCAGAGGGAAAAGTGCTATGACTGGTTATCAAATTCTGTCATAATCATGGGAGGGTAGGGTATTGGAGTCCTGTTGTAAGATGTAGTAAGTTGCTTATTTTTAGAGATATTCAAGGGAATGGTATTGGGCTTCTTATTGCAGATTAATGCCCTGTTTTATTAGAAGAATTATGCTTTCTTTTTGGTCTTTCTCTTATTGGCTGGGCACGGGCATATCTTTGTGGATATCATCCATGATAATTTGTAGATTGGAGACCATTGCTGTAGTATATAGTTACTAGATGTTAAGAAATGAGATACATTTGTTTGGGATAAGTGAAGGTATGAGTATAACCAATTTGGTTCATTTTTTTTTCTTTCTTTCTTTTTTTTTCTTTTTTAAGAGATGGGGTTTCACCATGTTGGCCAGGATGGTCTCGAACTCCTGACCTCATGATCTACCCACCTTGACCTCCCAAAGTGTTGGACTTACAGGCTTGAGCTACCATGCCTGGCTGTTTTTTTTCTTTTACTTTTGCATTTTTTTTTTGAGGTGAGGTCTTGCCACGTTGCCCAAGCTGGTCTCAAATTCCTGAACGCAAGCCATCCACCCACCTCAGTCTCCCAAAGTGCTGGGATTACATGTGTGAGCCACTGCTCTTGGTCGACTGTTTTTTTTTTTTTTTTTTTTTTTGGTGGCAAAATATATATAACATGAAATTTATCATTTACCCTTTTTTCCTTTTTTTTTTTTTTTTTTTTTTTTAAGAGTCTTGCTGTGTTGCTTGCCCAGGCTGGAGTGCAGTGGCATGATCATAGCTTACTGCAGCATTAAATTCCTGGGCTCAAGCAATCTTCCCACCTCAACCTCCTGAGTAGTTAGGATAGCTGTGCGCCACCATGTCCAGCTCATGTTTTAGTTTTTTGTAGAGACAGGGTTTTGCTATTTTGCCCAGGCTTGTCTTGAACTCCTGGCCTCCAGTAATTCTTCTATCTTGGCCTCCCACAGTGCTGGAATTATAGGCATGAGTCACCATGCCTGGCCCATTTTAACCATTTTAAAGTGTGAAATTTGGTGGTATTCAGTGTAAATCACTACTAGTTTGTGGTAGGTGCTAAAGAAATGTTGGTTGGATCACAGTAGAGCAAGTACAGGTGATCCCAACCATCAGCTGAATTCTGTATGCTTTAGCCAAGACTACGCTCCCATGGACCTACCACCTTGTAATAAAATGTGCTATAATAGGGTAGTGTGAAGATTTTTTGGATTCTTAAATATAGATACCTAGCGAAAGAACTTGGGATAAAGAGAAGCACAGGTTTGGAGTAAGAAAAGCTCCTTTTGGTCTGAGCTGCCGCAGGTTAGCCATGTGTCCCTTGGCAGGTCACTTAACTTTTTTGAGAATCAGTTTCTTCATCAATGCCTACTTCACAGTGCCTTTGCAAGGATCTAATGAAATACCATCCATGTAAATTATAAATCATTATCTCATTGTGGGGTATTGGCAATATTGTCGCTGTGAAGAAGGCATATTAACCAGGCTTATGGGCTGGGATGAGGGTTGGATGTGGTAAAATAGTGGGACAGCACTTGTGCAGTGTTCTGTACTCTGAAGTGTGTATGTGTGTGCATTTTCCAGTCAAAAAGTCGGGATAAAACAGCACTAAGGAGGGTTTCAAGTTGAAGGACCTTGAGAAATAATTGTGAATTCTAAAATAAAAAATTAGCTGCTTTTGAATAACCAAACATACAAAATTTAAAAATCTCAGTACAGTTAGCCAAATAAACTCCTGAACCCAAAGTGTGTGTGTTTGTGTGTGTATGTGTGTGTTTAATGTACTCCTTAGAGCTTAAAACCGGAAACACAAATATGCTTTGGGGTTAGAACACTGTGCCAAGTCTCGGCCCAGAACAGCTATTTACAGCAGCTGTAAATCCCCCTAGATAGGAGTTGGTAATGGGAAATGTGACCAATCCCTTTAGCAATGGAGTGGTGAGGAGGACTACCAGGCACTGCTCTAATAATTGGAGACAATTCAAATGAATAAGTAATGAGATAAATAAATATTTAAAGGTACTCCAAGATAAAAACCTGAAAAGTGACTTTCTAATTTGTTGAAGTGAAACACAAACTCATACTCATGTATGGGTAGAATTCCTGCTTTGATTCTATCTACTTGCTTTTCTTTTGTATAAGTTACTACCCATTTAGCTGATTTTAGAACTTTGTGCACTTGTAACACCAGTTGAAATCATGGATACGGTATGGCCAATGATGGGTTCCTCCCTGCCTCTTCGTGCAAAGGCCGACTTGCAGTTATTCCAAGGAAAACCCTTTCATCAGCTGTTGAGCTTGCTGTCCTCTAGACCTCTTCATTCTTCATGAAGACTTTCCAGTAGAGCTAGCTTCCTACAGTGCATGTGGGCCTCTTTACCTTGTGGTGGTTTCTTTGTAAATAATTAAGAGGCAAGGAGAGATGTCTGGCTTGATGGCTAAGTGCTTGATATGTTACAGGCTTGAGAGTGTTTCCCAGGGTTGGTTGACCTGACTCACCCTGCTGCTGAAGGTTTCCAGCAGCCCAGTGTCCTCTTCCTCTCTGGTGCACTGAAAGATTTGTAGAAGGGCTTCTCCCAGTAAAGTCAGGCTGGCCAGTTATCTGAACATTAGCACGACACCTATTAGAAATTAATGCCAGACTAAAAATATCTTTAAAACCAATAATGCTTCTAAACCCTCCTAGGAGGGTAGGAGTCAGATGTGAAAAGATTATTTGTTACCTGGATTCTGCTCATGCTTCAGCTTTTTGGGAGTAGCAGACAGATCAGCTTTTACAGACCTGTAGTCAGAACTGAAAGGACTCTTTGAACTCAAATCATATATATGAAAAATTAGAATTATTTAGCCAAATCATCTTTGGTGCCAAGTATTATTATGATGCACCAAAAGTAATGTGAAATTTAGATAATTTTTTGGTGACAAGGATTAATCATTAATAAATAATACTTTTTTCTTTTAAACATCTGAGACACTAGCATAAAATTATCTTTAAAATTATTTTTTACTGTATCCGCAGAGCATATAAGAATGTAACATGCAAAGTTATGTATATTTCTTTTCAGTGGAAGTTATTTTTCTAGATTGGTATTAAGAGTGTATGGGATGTGAAAGAATATTGTGGACTGATGTTAAATTTTGACAGCCAAGTATTCTATATTTGTTAGCTATACTTTAAGCAGTAAATTAAACAGTTTTTTTTAAACAGCCTTACATTTCTGTAGTGATATTCTTATAAAATGAAAATGCAAAGGGAAACAGTCTTAAAGGACTATAAATACTATTCAGTGTGTTTAAGGAGAGCTGAGTAGAGGTAGGTGAGAGAATACAACATTGGAATATTGAAAGGAGAAACCATAGTGCTGCAAAAAATTAGGTAGATCCCTTACCCAGTAAGGGTGTACTCTGCACACATTTTATACTTTATCCATCAAGATGAGCAAAGATTTAGTCTTGGATTTTAAAAATGTTAGGGATTTCTAACATTTTTATTTGCATATTGTGTAATTATAAATAATATGATTAAAGCGAGGCCCTTTGTTTACAGGGAAAATAAAATGATGTCCTATTTTCATTTTGGTAGATTGATATAAATAAGAGATTTTCATTTCTTCAATTGGGGCTGCCTCAACTGTGACTTGTCTCCTTGTCTTCCTAGGTCAATGGCATGCAGCTCTATGGAAAATCTCGCCGAGAAGCAGTCTCCTTTCTTAAAGAAGCGCCACCCCCTTTTACTTTGGTTTGCTGTCGGAGGTTGTTTGATGATGAGGCTTCTGTAGATGAACCAAGGCCCACTGAAACCTCTCTTCCTGAGACAGAGGTACTAAGTGAATATAGTGTGGTTCCCATAGGCATGCCCATTTAGCAAAGATGCCCCGAAGACTGTACTACAATATGAAGGGAGAGGAAACCTTCACTCTACTCTTTTTTTTGCTTGACTAAGGCAACAGTGCATAGCTTTTCAAATTGTTACTCTTCATTTAACATCATAAAACTCTTTCCTTCCCTTTCCTTGACATGTTGGCAACATTGATGTACACGCATTTTGATTTTAGAGAACCTTTGTTTTTTCACTAATTGCCTGGATTCATTACTTTTGACTTCTAGTTCAACTCAGTTTGTCTTATGTAAGTTTAAGGTGTCAGTAAGGGTTGAACATCTAATGTACTTCCCTTTTTCAGAGTCTTGTAAATATGAAACTCTACAATAAATTTCAAAATGAGTCTGGAAATTGCCAGTAATCCCTTCAGAAGATCAGAGAATGAAATAACATTTTATAAGCTCTTGGTACTCTTTGTTTTTTTTAAAGAGCATAATAATTATGAAAAGAGGTTTTGTTTGTTTGTTTGTTTGTTTGTTTTTGAAACAGGGTCTCCCCAGGCTGGAGTGCAGTGTTTTGCACATGGCTCTTTGTAACCTCAATCTTCTGGGCTCAAGCAATCCTCCCATCTCAGCCTCCCAAGTAGCTGGGACTACAGGCACTTGCCACTACACCCAGATACTTAAAACATTTTTTTTGTACAGTCAGGGTCTTGCCATATTTCCCAGGGTGGTCTCAAACTCCTAGACTCAAACAATCCTCCCACCTCAGCCTCCCAAAGTTCTGGGATTACAGGTGTAAGCCATTGTACCCAGCTGAAAGAGTTTTGAGCACATGCTTTGGCATCTTATGCTATTGATAACCTCATCTTTTATGCTACCTTTCCCCCTTTTCAATTTCTTTTAGATTGTAATTCCACTAAACACTAGTTTAGATACATGGAGCCTTCCCTTATACTTAAGTTCTGGATTTCAGTACACATGAACCTAATCTTGCCTTTACTATGTAATAATTGTGAATCTTTGGGCAAATAACTTGACTTTCTGTTCATATTTTTCCTTTGACGAAATGGTGATACTTACCATACTTACCCATCTCATGAGTTTGTGAAGCAGGAAATGCAGTAATGTGTGCAAGTTCTGAACACAATGCCTTGCACGTGGGAAGTGCTCAGTAACAGTGGGCTATGGCTGTTCAAGTCTCCACCAGTCCATCGTTTTTGTTTTCTTATGTCCTGAAGTGCATAAGAGTCTAACACTGTCTTATAGATACTTCAGTATGTAGTAATCTTGTTTATCCAAGAAGACTGTTAGCTCCTTGTTGGCAAAGGCCATATCTTAAAATTATTTCCTATTTCATAGTGTTTTCAGTCTATATTAGGCATATAAGAGGGGCTTGGTAAATTTTTGATTATTGGTTGACTCTTTTTTAAAAAGAGTTTAACTTTTGTAAAAAAAAAAAGTTTTCAGGGAGGGGACTGAAGTGCCACACTTTTGTGACTTTTGCAGTCCTTACCAAAATGAAATGTTGGTGGCTGATAAAAATGCCTTTTACCTAATCTTGCAAGGTGTGTAAATCACAAACCCACTTGCTGACTCTATGCCCCCATCTGTCATGCTTTACCACAATGGTGAACAACAGCTTTGAATTATGCTAAACGTCAACCTTGCTGCCCATTAGTTGATTACTTTCCATTCTGTAAATACAGGAGTTATGCAGAATTGATTGTATCAAAGTGATATATTTCAGGTTGCAGTATAATATCTTATGCACCTTGAATGCCTTGAAATTTCTATAAACACAGGTTTTGTAATTGTATGTGGTTTCGTAAAGTCTTGGCTCTTTTTCCATCTGCCTCTTTTTTCATTTCTCCTAATACCATCTTATGTTCTTAAACCCTATCTGGTTAGGCAGCTCAGCCAAAATTCTAATACTCATTAATCAGTGAGGGTATTAAATGCCCCTGTAAAACATCAATCATGTTGTATTAGCCATTGGAACTTTACTTTTTGTTGGAAGACATAAGTTTTTTCTTTTTAAGCATATCACTTCCACACATTAGACTGAAATATGTAAAGGTTATTGATCCATGACGTTTCCACACATTTCAGGTTTTCAACTTCAGATTGTTCCCATGTTGAGGTTCAATCCACCGTGGATTGGTTATTGACCACCCATGTCCTGCAGTGACAGTTTAAGATCTGGACCAATCCTAATTTTAAAAATGTTTTTCTACCCCATAGTCTCTTGCCCAAAGCCTCCTAGATCTGATAAACAACTTCAGCAAAGTTTCAGGATTCAAAAATCACTGTAAAAAAATGAGTAACATTTCTTTACACCAGTAACATGCAAGCTGAGAGCCAAATTCGGAATGCAATCCCATTCACAATAGCCACAAAAAGAATAAAATAATAGGAATACAGCTAACCAGAGAGGTGAAAGATGTCTACAATGAGAATTGTAAAACACTGTTAATAGAAATCAGAAATGATGCAAATAGAAAACATTCTATGCTCATGGATAGGAAGAATCAATAGTGTTAAAATGGCCATGCTGCCCAAAGCAGTTTTTAGATTCAGTGCTATATTTGTGTTATTTTTCATGGAATTAGAGAAAAAACTATTGTAAAATTTTTCTAAATTTTAAGGAAATTTGTAGAAAATTTTTTTGGAACCAAAAAAAGAGCTCAAATAGTTAAAGCAGTCCTAAGCAAAAAGAACAAAGCCGGTGGTATCACACACTCAAATTCAAACTATACTACAAGGCTACAGTAACCAAAACTGCATGGTTTTGGTTAAAAAAAAATAGACACATACACCAATGGAACGGGTTAGAGAATCCAGAAATAAACGTGCACATCTACAATCATCTGCTCTTTGACAAAGCTGACAATAATAAGCAATGAGGAATGTACTTCCTATTTGGAAAATGTTGCTGAGAAAACTGGTGACCCACATGCAGAAGATTGAAATTGGACCCCTTCTTTTCACCATGTACAAAAATCAACTCAGGATGGATTAAAGACTTAAATGTAAAACCTAAAACTATAAAAACCCTAGAAGAAAACCATTGTGGATATTGGCCTTGGTAAAGATTTCATGATGAAGATTCCAAAAGCAATTACAACAAAAACAAAAAGTTGGCAAGTGGGACTTAATTAAAGAGCTTTTGCACAGCAGACGAAACTATCAACAGAGTAAACAGGCAATCTACAGAATGAGAGAAAATATTTGCAAACTATGCATCTGACAGAGGTCTAATATCCAGAATCTGTAAAGAACTTAAAATAGCAAGAAAAAACAAACAGCCCCATTAAAAAATGGCCAAAGGACATGCACAGACACTTCTCAAAAGAAGATATACACATGGCCAACTACCATATGAAAAAATGCTTAATATCACTGATCATTAGAGAAATGCAGATCAAAACTATAATGAGATACCATCTCATACCAGTCAGAATGGCCACTATTAAAAAGTTAAAAAATAACAGATGCTGGAGAAATTGTGGAGAAAAGGAAACATTCAGCACTGCTGGTGGGACTGTAGATTAGTTCAGCCACTATGGAAAGCATTTTGGAGATTTCTCAAAGAACTTAAAACAGAGCTACCATTCAACCCAGCAGTCCCATTACTGTGTGTATACCCAGAGGAATATAAATTGCTTTACCATAAAGATGCATGTATATGTTCATCACAGTACTATTCCCAATAGCAAAGTCATGGAACCAACCTAACACCCATCAACAGTGGACTAGATAAAGAAAATGTGGTACATACACACCATGGAATACTTTGCAGCCATAAAAAAGAATGAAATCATGTTTTTGCAGCAACATGAATGGAGCCAGAGGTCGTTATCCTAAGCAAATTAATGGAGAAACAAAAACCAAATACCACACGTTTTCACTTGTAAGTGGGAGCTAAACATTGAGTACACATGGATGCAAAGAAGAGAACAATATGTGCTGGGGCCTGCCTGAAGGTAGAGGGTAAAAGGAGGATAAGGATGAGAAAACTACTTGTCAGGTACCATGGTCATTACCTGGCTGACAAAATAATCTGTATATTATACTCCTGTGATACACAATTTACCCATGTAACAAACATGCACACATACCCCCTGAACCTAGAATAAATGTTGGAAAGAATAAATATACACATAAATAGATAAATAATTTTTTTAGCTAGCTATTTTCCTAATTATAGAGGGGTTTTCCTTTCCCTCTTTTGATTACATTAAATTGATTCTCTTATACAAAATTCTGTTTGTAGAGATGATGCATTTTTTATTTTTATTTTTTATTTTTTTTTTAGAGATGGGGTTTCACCATATTGGTCAGACTGGTCTCGAACTCCTGACCTCAGGTGATCCACCCACCTTGGCCTCCCAAAGTGCTGGGATTACAGGCGTGAGCCACCGCGCCCAGCAAGATGATGCATTTTTATTTACTTTGGTCACCCTAAATTTTAAGAAGTCTACTTTTAAAAATGATTTACTTGGTACCTTTATTGAGAAAGAATTTCAAGAGAAACACACTCAAAGATAGGTAATTTTTAATATATTAAACAAATATTTATTGTGTGCCTACTATGAGCCAGGCATTTATATGGGTTGAGCTGATAACCATGGTAACTCTATGGTATCCCTCACAGAGTTTCCATTCTAGCTTAGGAGCCAGGTATTTTGTTGGTTGCTTGGGCTATAAAAGATAATTTTTGAGCTTCAGACCAAAGTTTAGAGTATTTTGGGGAATGCCAATCAGATGAAAACAACAGTCCAATGCTATAATTCATATAAAAACAGAAGGTTTTTTGAAGCAGCTATTCTGCATAGTGGATTCATTGACTCTCTCATTTAACTTCCTGGAATTTGACATAGCAGTGACTCTTCCTCCTAAAAAAACAGGGAGTCTAGAATAGAGGGCCTTTCAGGAGTAAAATCAAAAAAAGTGACAAAGGACCTGTATGCTGGGCAGTTTTGCTGTCCTATTTCTTCTAAGATCAGATTTTCATTATTTCAACTCAGTGATTTTTCTTTATCTTTAGATCTATATGATGTCCAAAGACTTGTATTTTTTTTTCTCATCTTATTTTCTAGTAAAGTTTTGGAGCCGGCAGAAGTGGTTTCCCTGTCTTGTTCCAGCCTCTCTCTGGGTTGACATCTCTTTCTCTGTCTCTCTCTGTAATTATGAATCCAGGTATTACTACTTGCAAATCTTATAAGCTTCTACTTTGTATGATGTTTTCATTTACTTAAATTGCATATTTTTCCTTTTATGCTTCTAATGGGATGACAGAACTCATTGAAGTATAAGAGGTCAGTGTTAATACTTTGAATGAAATCGATTCTTTACATTAATAAAAAACTATATAAACAATCTGATTTTTTAAGTGCTTGAATTTTTATGAAGATCTTATTCTGGAGTGTGTGTGCCCCAGAGCATGCCCCTTCTATAAAAACTAGAAGGAAAACTACGCATGCCAAAGAGAATTCCCAGTTTGAGAAGAAGCTGTGAGATTCTTGATATGTGCGTTCTTTTCAGAATTGAAGCATAGTGTTTTGAAGCATATATCTTCTTTGGTGTTTCAGGTTGACCACAATGTGGATGTCAATACTGAAGAAGAAGATGATGGGGAATTAGCACTGTGGTCTCCTGAAGTCAAGGTTGTTGAACTAGTAAAAGATCGTAAAGGTTTGGGATTCAGCATTTTGGATTACCAGGTATAAGAACCTCTATAGAGGTGTTTTCTTTGGAGTGATTGGTTTATGTTAAAGTTATGTGAAGTCGTAATTGTTTAAGACACCTATTGACTTAAGCAAAACAGAATCTCAAAGATGGAATATTATACTACTTTCAATTGTTATCTTTAAAATTAGTAGCTCCCTTAGTGAATAAAATGATGGATTATATAGGAACTGGACAATAAGGGAAGCAGTAATTATATATCCATGGGTGCTCTTAGAGATGAGAACTTGATGAACTTGTTTATATGGAGGAATTTTGTTCCTCAGCTTTATTCAGATATTTTTCACATACCATAAAATTCACCCATTTTAAGCATATAGTTCAGTCGTTTTTAGTATATTCACAGAGTTGTGCAGCCATCACCACACTCTAATTTTAGAACATCTTCAACACCCAAAAAAGAAATCCCGTACACATTAGCATTTGTTCCCAATTCGTACTCTCCTCTCCCTCCCCGTCACATGAAGGTTTGTAGTTTAGCTTACCTATTAATTTCAATGTGCTTAAATAAATAGAAATGTTCTTGGTCAATTCTTATGTTGCATTTATATTAATACATAATATCTATGTATTTATATATTTATAGCTACTCCAATTATAACTTGGGTAAAGTTACTGATACATTTTGGGGAGGGAGATGTAAAAGGTCACAACAAGACATCTATATGTTATACAATTCTACCAGTTACTGTCATATATTTAGGCTGCTGATTATTTGGGGGAATTAAAATTGTTGCCAAGAAATCTCTTAACTTTTAAGATGCATATTTTACTACTTTAGTGCTGCCTAAACACATTGTGCTTTAGTAAAGCAAAATGTACTCTATTAAAGTACGTAAAATGCCAAGTGATATTAAAAAATCAATTCTTTTTTTAATATAATAAGGCAATCAGGAATAGATTAAAAGAAAAATAGTTTGAGCATTATATAAGAATATTAAATGCTGTTTTTTTTTTTTTTGAGATGGAAGTCTTGCTCTGTCGCCCAGGCTAGGTATGCAGTGGCACGATCTTGGCTCACTGCAATCTCCATCTCCCGGGTTCAAGTGATTCTCCTGTCTCAGCCTCCTGAGTAGCTGGGATTACAGGCACCCGCCACCACACCTGGCTAATTTTTGTATTTTTAGTAGAGACAGGGTTTTACCATGTTGGCTAAGCTGGTCTTGAACTCCTGACCTCAAGCGATCCACCTGCTTCGGTCTCCCAGAGTGCTGGGATTACAGGCATGAGATACTGTGCCTGGCGTAAAGTCTATATTTTGGTAGTGTGATTTAAGTTTACCAAAATAGATATCTATTTCATTTTTGCTGGCATATTTCTGTGCCAGATAACCCTCTTCCTTATTAGAACTTCTCTTTGGAATATTACGGAATGATGTATTGTTGATTCCAAGTATTTTGGGAAATATCTTTATCAAAAAATCTGAACACAGTTAAGCTTTTGAAAGTTTATACATTGGTTAATATTAGGGTATATAAAACAAATGGTGGGGACTCTTTTTTTCCCTCCCCATTGTAGCTGTATTACCTAGAACTGCTAGGTGGTTAATAAATATTTGCAGAATGGTTTAATAAAGTTTAGAGCCAAGATGAGGCCTGACCTTTATTTTTATTTTTATTTTTTTCTGTTTTGAGCCAGAGTCTCACTCTGCTACCCAGGCTGGAGTGTAGTGGTGCAATCTTGGCTCACTGAAACCTCTGCCTCCTGGGTTCTAGTGATTCCTGTGCTTCAGCCTCCTGAGTAGCTGGGACTACAGGCACACACCATCATGTCCACCTAACTTTTCTATTTTTTGTAGAGGTGGGGTTTCACCATGTTGGCCAGGCTAGTCTCAAACTCCTGACCTCAAGTGATTTCCCCTGCCTCAGCCTCCCAACATGCTGGGATTACAGGTGTGAGCCACTGCATCCAGCCTAGGTTAGCCAAAATTAACTGGAATTGAATGAACAAATTTAGTGGGAATTTGTTAATAATTGATTTTGATAATTGGGATTTAATTTAGAAGACATCTTTCAGGTGTGGTTTTAGATATTCAGGTATGTTTCCATTTCTATTATTGTAGGAATCTATATATATTTGCATTCTTATATAATAAATATTTATATCATTATGGTTGCTCTGATGCCCTTAAATGACATTATCTGTAAGTTTTATGTTTTGAATATTGCACATATTAAAGCAGAGAAATGTTTCAAAACTTAAAATTCAGTAAAGGTTGGAAAGAAAAACTAGATAGTCCTTAAGAACTTGATCTCTACTTAACAGGAAAACCCCCTTCTGAGCTTTACACTTAAAAATACATATAGTGAGTTCTAACTGCAGAATTTTTTGTTCTTCATTGCATTCCTATAGGTATGTATTGTAACTTCTATTGCTTTTTGAAATTTTATTTTAAATTTATAAAATTCTGGGATTTTCCTTTTCATCTCATTTACCTCACAATCAGCAGCATGCATACTGACAATTGTTTCTGTACAAATCATGTAATTTTCTGCCAACAAAGGATTAGACATTCTTTCTGTCTTTGTGCCTCTTATAGAACTGATAACTACTTAATTTCCTAAAGTCCACTTTGATTCAAATTAAAGGGCTCCTCTTACTTACTTCTATAGCTAAACCTTGGGGCGGGGAGGGGCGTTTACATTCAATCCTAACTTGAATGTTTTTCTTAAGTCAGTCTTAAGTATACTTAGAGATGGGTACAGCACGTTTTCACCATTTGTCAGTGGTACCTAGAACTATTATCTACTGTGACATTTAGATGACAGGTAAACACAATTCAAATTTGGTTTTGGGCAAGTTAATTAATGTGTTATACTGTCCCTTGTTGTAATTAGGTAATAAATTCTAAAGTTCAAAAATATTTTTTGCAAGGCCAGGCAAAGGTTTAGCAAAAGCCATGAAAGGCCTCGTCCCTAGCTATTATTGTATTCAGTGTGTGCTGTATGAATTTATTAAGCAGCAACGTAGGGCCAAGGCAGATTAGGCCTAGTATGTTTAGAACAAGAAGTACTGCAGAAACATTTAGCTACAGAGAGAAAATAGTAGTAGAGTGGGAGAACTTTTAGGTTATAGAGGGCTTACTAAGCAGTACTGAAGAGATTGAAAATGTACTTTGGAATATTTCATTTCAGTTAACTACTTTTCTCTTGAAGAGCCTTTTCTCTAGAATAAGAACCTCTTGAAGAGCCTAACAAAATTACATGCATCTATTTCACTGGTGTTTATGTAACCTCCTTGTTTATAAAATAGAGATACTAATGTCTAGCACAAAGGATTGTGTGGATTAAGTGAATTAGTATGTAAGAAAATAGGAAATGTTATGTTATTATGGACATGTACTAACAATTCAGTTTAGAAAATAAACACAAAAGTTTTGATACTGTCTTCAAAGATAGCACCATTCTATAATGTTTGTACTCTATCCATTTTTAACTCTCTAGTTAGATTAGAAAAAATAATAAGTAGATACCCTTTTTTAGTGAAGTCTAAATTCGATTTTAAAATTGCATTCTAAAATGCAGCCAATTATTGATAAGCCATATGTGAATTACCCGGTTGCGGATTATTGGCCAGAAGTTTGCTTTTTATATAAATTGAGCTGAACTTTAGGAAAAGAGGCCAGGGGCATGGCTCATGCCTATAATCCCAGCCCTTTGGGAGGCCAAAGTGGGCAGATTGCTTGAGGCCAGGAGTTCGAACCAGCCTGGCCAACATGGTGAAACCCTGTCTATACTAAAAAATACAAAAATTAGCTGGGCGTGGTGGTGCATGCCTGTTATCCTAGCTACTTAGGAGGCTGAGGCAGGAGAATCCCTTGAGCCTGGGAGGCAGAGCTTATGGTGAGCTGAGATTGTGCCACTGTACTCCAGCCTGGGCAACAGAGCCAGACTCTGTCTTTAAAAAAAGAAGTGGGATTTGGAGGGGAGATGAGTGAGCAGATAAAGGAGCTTGAATTAGTCTATAGAACAATAGGGTATCTCTCCAGACAGGTCAGTGACTCAGAATATTGATGGAAGTTGTGTAGCTGAGTAGAGGAAAGAGGTTTACCTTTATACCTGAAATGAACAGCTGAGTCTGATACACAGTTCTACAACTCAATCATGTGGTCAAAGTACAAAGTGTGAAAATTTATTTCATGAAAGGCACTTTAAAAAAAAATATATATATATATATATTTTATTGTGTTTTAGGTTTTGGGGTACATGTGAATAACATGCAAGATTGTTGCATAGGTACATACATGGCAATGTGGTTTGCTGCCTTCCTCCCCATCACCTATATCTGGCATTTTTTTTAAGTATAAAGGAGGATGTGCAAAATACTACACCATTTTGTATGAGGAACTTAAGCA
>CAUYLG010017522.1:0-95117 GCA_963573385.1 Cacajao melanocephalus | reverse complement strand
TTTTTTAATGCAAAGTTGGCTCACAGTGAGTACAGTTTTTTCCTCAGTCACTAATATTGACAGATCCCTTCCGAAGTCACCCAAAATTTGCCAAGGTATGGGCAACTCTAAGACAAGGACTTTCTCCTCAAAAGGTCCATCACAGCCACCAGACATAGAACGAAACTGCAGCCAGTGATTTTTAGATTGGGCCAAAATTATTGCTTTTTACTACAAAGCCAGTGATAACACAACACTGCAACTAATTTCAGATTTCTTTTTTTTAGAATTTGGCTTATGATACAATGAAATCAGGAAGATTGGGGAGTGGATCCATCCTTTGTCTCTTCCATAGAGAACAACAGGACAGCTATCCATGAATAAAAACAGCTCTGGAAGAGCTCAGGAGTCCACTTAAGAAGCTACAGCAACATAGTGGAAGAAATCCAAAAGTAATCACACAAAATGGGTAGGAAAAACATTTTTACTTTACCTGCATCATCCTATCCCCTTGCAGAAGGAATACTCTAGCTTATGAGTTCCCCTCAAAGATAAAAAGAGTAAGATAAACAACCGAATTCCTCAGACTTCTGGGGCACTGCCTGAATTATATTCTTCAGATTCATGCCATCAAGATCACTGGGGAGACTGGCATAGCTAAGATTTCTGGAGACAGCTTGGAATAAAGAGTGAGCACTAACAATATCAGCTACACAGTGAGAACTACCACTGTTCCCCATGGCCCACTCTGCACAGGAATTCTGAAGCCCCCACCACTAAGGACTTCAACAGCCCTTGAAGCCACTGTTCAGACCCATAGCTTTCACTGTTGAAGAACCATCCCAAACCCTGCCAGAATTTGCCATGACAAACCCCAGTGGCCTAATCTGCAGAGGACCCTAGCAGCTTTTGCTGATCAGGAAACCAGCAGCCATCACAACTGAAGCAGACTCCCACAACTTTTACAACCATGTTGTCCCTGCCACCATCCCTGGCTTCTGCAGCTGTGTGTGCCAAGTACCAGGTCCCAACTCCCACCACCAGTCCCTACCACCATTCTCACTTCAGCAGCTGACCCGTGCCATCAAACATGTACATACAAAAAGCCTGGTTCTCACAGCTGTGTGCTTTTGGCCTCAAAGTCTATTTTATCTGATATGAGTACAGCTAACTCTGCTCTCTTTGGTTTTAATTTGCTTGAAGTATCTTCTATCTCTTCTCTTTTGGTCTGTGTTCACTTTTTATGCCCTTGAAAGTGAAGTGAATCTTCCTGGCAGCATATAGTTGGATCTTGTTTTTTTATCCATTGAGCCACTGTATGTCTTTTGATTAATGAACCTAACCCTCATCATGAGCTATCACAACCAAATATGGGACCATAGCTGGTCTGTGTAGCCATGTACATAATCACCATCATTTCTGACCCCTGCAGATACACACACACAATCATCTAGCTCTAACTCCTACTGCCAGCCCCTACTACCACACACATCCCTGCAGCTATATACATGCTCAGCAGCAGCCCAAGCTCCATAGCTAAGCATGGGCATGCAATCAACCCCATTCCCCATAACCTGTAACCACTAGCATGTTTGCACTCACAGCCTACCCCTGCAACCACACATAGAAACACAATCCCTGTTGCTGTTACTTACTTTGGGGCATGTACTCACAGCTCTCTGCAACCACATACATGCATGCTGCCAGGCCTGGTTCCTATACCCATGCACATGCATACCAGTGGTCACCACCATCATACATTTGCCAATTTTCTGCTCTGGGTCCTGCCCCTGACTCTGGCCCTTACTGCTGTACATGTGCCCTCAGCTAGCCTCCATCATCACAAATGTGCTTCAGCCAGCCACTTCAGCCAAGTGTGTATATAATGACAGCACCTACTGCTGACTACTCCAGTCCCTTGGCGCTGGACTCACAGGCAACATAGGGACCATAACAGCTCTCACAGCTACTGTAGACATTCTGCAGTTCTTGCCACCAAGGACCATTCAGTTGCCAATATCACAGACCTCAGCTGTGTGAGAAGATAAGTCACCTCACTCCCCCAAGACCTGGAGCCACAGCATGCCCCCAACCTTGGTGTCACACACCTCTAAATCCAATGTCACAGCACACTCCAGCATGCCACCCCATAGGTAAATGTCTTTTATTACCAAAGCCAGTCCATAAAGTCTGGAAGATATAAATGCATCTTCAAATGTGTAGAAAAGACTACAAGGATCACAAAAAATAAGGGAAACTTGACATCACTAAAGAAATACAATAAATTTCCAGTAACAAATCCCAAAGAATTGGAGATGTGCAAATTTCCTGACAAAGAATTCAAGATAATTGTTCTAAAGGATCTCAGCAACCTACAAGAGAACATAGATAAACAATTTTATAAACTTATACAAGAATAAAATAAGTTCAACAAAAAGATACAAATTTTTTTAATAAAAATTTGGAGGATGAAGAATACAATGACAACTATAAAATACAATAGAAAGCTTCAACAGCGTAGTAATCAAACACAAGAGCAAATGGACAACCTTGAAGAAAGATCATTTTGAATCATCCAGTCAGAAGGGAAAAAATAATGAAAGGGAATTTTTTAAGCCTATAGGAACTATGGGACACCATCAAGAGACCTAACATTTACATTATAGGGGTTCCTATAATGTAAGAAAAAAGGAAAGAAAGTTTATTTGGAAAAATAATGCTTGAAAACTTCCCAAATTTTGGGAAAGATATGAATATCTTGATACATGAACCTCAGAGATCTCTAATAACATTCAACCAAATAATATTTAATCAAGGCACATTATTATCAGACTCAAATATCAGAGAGAGATTATTGAAAGCATCATGAGAAAAAAAGCATACCACATCCAAAGGAACACAAATAAAGCTATCAGCTGATTTGTCAAGAAATCTTGCAGGGCAGGAGAAAGTAGATTGTCATATTAAAAGTGCTAAAAAAGAAAGAAATGCAGGCACAAATAATTTACTCCGGAAATCTGTCCTTCAGAAACTAGGGAAAGAAAGACTTTCTGGGACAAACAAAAGCTAAGGGACTTTATTACCACTAGACCTGCCTTACAAGATGTGTTAAAGAAAATATTTCAAGCTGAAGAAAAGACCACTAATTAATACCATAAACATATAGAAAGCATAAAACTCACTATTAAAGTGAACTTGTACTCAAAGTATTCGAATACTGTCAGGGTGGTGTATAAATTACCTATAGCTCTATTATAAAGGTTAAAAGATAAAATTATTAAAAGTAACTATAGCTATAATAATTTGTTAATAATACACAATATGAAAGGATGTTAACTGTGACATCAAAAACATAAAACGTGGGAGGGAGAGTAAAAGTGAACAGCTTTTATATGTAAAGTTAAGTTGTTGTTAGCTTAAAACAGGCTTGTAAAACTATAAGATGTTTCATCATAACCAGGAAATAAAAACCTGTAGTTGATACTTAAAAGGTAAAGACAAGGGAATCAAAGCCAACCACTACAAAAAAATGATCAAGTCAGAAGAAGACAACAAGAGAGAAAGAAAGGAATTAAGGATCTATAAAAACAATCAAAAAATAATTAACAAAATGGCAATAGTGAATTCTTACCTATCAACAATTGCTATAGATACAAATGAATTAAAATTCACAAATCACACTATCCCGATCAAGCTACCAATGACCTTTTTCACAGAACTAGAAAAAAAACACCTTAAACTTCATATGGAACCAAAAGAGAGCCCGCATAGCCAAATCAATTCATCCTCTTACTTTTAACCTACTTGTATATTTATATTCAAAATGGATTTCTTGTAGGCAGCCTGTGGTTGAGTCTACTATCAACCAAATTGGCACAATTTACAATTTTAGGACACTCCACCCAACATTAGCAAAATATATGTTCTTTTCAAGTACACACAGACTACTTACCAAAATTAACCAAATTCTGAGCTATAAAATATGTCCTAACACATTTAAAGAAATTCAACTTATATAAAGTATGTTATCTGACAGTAATGGAATTAACTTAGAAATCTATTTTTAAAAAGACATGAAGTATATCTTCAAATATTTGGAAACTAAGTAACATACTTTAAAGTAACCCATGGGTTAAAGAAGCAACCCAGAGGGAAATTAGTAAATATTTTTTAACAGACTAAAATCACACTAATACGTCAGAAAATTTAACAATAAAATTTGTGGGATGCAACTAATGCAATAATACTTAAAGGGAAATTTATAGTAATACATTTCTATCTTAGAAAATAAAAAGAATTACAAATCTATGACATCAGCTTCCACTTTAAGAAAATTTTAAAAGTAGAGCAGCTCAAACTCAAAATTATGCAGTAGAAAAGAAATAATAAAGATCAGAATGGAAACCAATGAAATATAAAACAGAAAATCAATGAACCCAAAAGGTGTTTCTTTGAGAAAATCAATAAAATTGATGAACTTTTAGACAGGCTGATGAGAAAAAAAGAAAGCAGATACAAATAGCCAATATCAGAATTAAAATAGATGATAACACAACAGATTTTAGATTTTATAGATGTTAAAAAACATGAAAACCTTATGCCAGTAAACTCAATAGAGCAGGTGAAATTGACTCATTTTTGAAAGACACAAAAACCACCAAAGCTCATCCCGAAAGAAATCCAATTTGTATTCTTGTTGAGTATATAGACAGATGTCAAGACATATCAAATTGTATACATTAAATATCTGCAGTTTATTGCATCACAATTATGCATCAATAAAGTCCATTAAAAAATAGATCACCTACATTTATACTTAGTAATCTCTTTCCTGGGAAGCTATGCTTTAAAAATTAAACCACCTGTACGTAAGAATCATGCAAAGGGATATTACTGCAATGTTTATCCTAATGTTAATAAATGAGTGGTTGAATATGTTCTGGTACATAGGTACCTTGGGACGTTATGTAGCTCTTTAAGAAGATCAAGCTCATGTCCAGCAGCTGATGAGAATGAATCCACTGGATGTACTGTGAAGTGAGGAAGCTAAGACACAGAGCAACGCATGTGTGAATTGAAGCTAATCCAGTGGCCATGGTGAGTGACAGCAGGGCAGTCACCCCTCCTTTGTTACCAGAGAGGGAAGCTCCAGAGGAACCCTGTTTGAGCCTGTGAGCTAAGATGGTTCCTGTAACCAGAACTGAGACTTGGTGTCCAGAAACGATCTCCCATCAGCCTCCAAAAAAGGGGCATCTAGGAGAGACTCTTGGTTTGCAGTTGGGAATGACTCAATCTGGACACAGTTGTTTTCAACCAATTGGTAGTGAATGAGTTTGAATTCTTCATTTACATGGACAGACTTGGTTGAGGCTGGGGCGGAAGCTTTTCCTACTTAAACCAGACCCACACTTTGTTCTCTATAGTCCTTTCCGTTTACACGGGAAGCTGTGTCTCCCAATCTTCAGATTCTTTTTCTTTTGCTCTTTTTTTTTTTTAAGAAAATAAAGTTCTCCTTTATATTTCCTCTGCAGAATCCACGGTCTTTTTTAAACACAGGTGTATTCATCCATTTTCATGTGGCTATCAAGCTACTACCTGAGACTAGGTAAATTATAAAGAAAGGAGGTTTAATGGACTCACAGTTCCACATGGCTGGGGGGACCTCGGGAAACTTACAATCATGGCAAAAGTCAAAGTGGAAACAGGCACCTTCTCATCATCAGCTCTCATGATAACTCCCTCACTATCATGAGAACAGCATGTGAGAACTGCATGGGGGAACCGCTGCCATGATTCAATCACCTCCCACCAAGTCCCTCCCTCACTCATGGGGATTGCAATTCGAGAATGACAATTGGGTGGGGACAGAGAGCCAAACCATATCAACATGTAGTCTATTTCCAGCTTTGTAAACTGATGACCAAATTTCTGTCACATGAGTATACTGTCTATACATACATACATACATACATACACACACACACACATATATGCTTCACAGATATTAAAAATACCGTATATGTATATACATATACATATGTATATACATATGCTCCTTCCTTCTCTCTTTCCCTGACTTTAAAACAATATTAACAATATCATATATGTATATACACATATGCTATACAGATATTAACAATACCTTCCTTCCTTCTCTCTTTCCCATATGGTATTATTAATATCTGTATAGCATATATATATATATGTATATGATATTGTTATATACTATACAGATATTAACAATACCATATACATATATACATAGTATACATATATACATATTCTCCTTCCTTCTCTCTTTCCCTGACTTTAAACCAATACTAACAATGCCATATACATATATACATATGTGCTATACAGATATTAACAATGCCATATGGGAAAGAGAAAAGGAAGGAGAATAGCAGAGGTAAGCAAAAATAAAGATTACAGTTTTAAAAAGAGGCTCAACTTAGTTTGGATGCTAATTAAAATAAATTAAAAAATATGTGAGGTAAGAAGGAGAATTTGAATGATTGGATATTAGGGACTACTGGTGTTTTTTAAACTGAAAACAGTATTACAGTTTTATTTTTCAACATTCTTTGTCTTTTAGAGAGCCATACTGAAATACACATTTATGAGATGATCTAATTCTGGAATGCAGCCTTGGGATTTGGAAAAAGTAGGAAGGAGTATAGATGAAGCAAGCTTGAGAATAAGTTGACAATCATTGGGTGATTAGTTTAAGGGACATGTGTAATTATATATTTTGAAATTTTTTCTCAGTAAAATTATTGAAAACTGTGGTTTCTGGTCTGGTGCAAGGAGATTGGAAGTTGGCCTTACAACAAGAAAAAAAATGAACAAACTCTTGTTAAATCCATCAGAGAACTGATTCCCAAAGCAAACTGCTGTCCCCTAAATTGGAGAAACAGACGGGTCGACACAGAAAAGCACAGTTTACTGGAGCAGAAGCCCCCACGGGAACCCATTCTGGGGTAAGAAAACCTACACTGTAACTGAGGAATTGCAGGACAAGCTCAGAAACCCCAGTTGTAGGAGAACCCCACACTTGCATAAGTTTTACCCCCAGGAACCCTATTAGATTCTCATAGTGTAGATCAGAGAAAAATCACACTTCTGGCAGAGGTAAGAGGAAATTAACTATTTGGAAATATGCCCAGAGTTTTCTGTTCTCCTTAGCAAGACTGCCCCCAAGTAAAACTATTTTACTAACCACTTTGGATTTTGCCACAGTGTAACCTGCCTGGGGTAGAGAAATACCCAACCCCAGCCCCCTCTACCCTTCTTGACGAAGGGGGAAAACAAAACAAAACAAAATGAGAAGCTATGTGAAGGTCACAGCCCGGGGACACAGGCCCTCTAGAGGACAGGGACCAAATCAGAGAACCAGAGAATGCTTCCCTTCCCTACACCTGACCACGTCGCCAACAGTCTCCTGTGTCATAACAGAGAAATGCAATGGAAGGAATGGCACCTCTTTACCTGCTTTAAGAAGAAATCTCTAGGAAGTCCCAAAGACAACAGGGAACCAGGAGCCAGGACACTCACAGAAACTATCTCCCGACACCTTTCAGCAACAGCAGACACCACCCAGCTCCTAGTCAGCTACACATACAACCTTTCATGAAAGGCCTCTGCACCCCTGTTCCTTTTATACATCACATCACATCACGAGAGCTTCCAATCAAAAGATTGAAAACTAACTAAACAAAAAAAGCAAAAAACAAAAAAGCAAAAAGGAGTGCATTAAAAAGCCATGCAAGCGGGTACAATCGGAACCTTCCCTCGGCTTATTGCTTCCACTGCTCCTACTCTGGTCCCAGTCACCCTCATCTCAGCTTGGTCATTTTCCAATTCTAACTTCAGCCCTCCTCTATGGGCATATCTTCTCCTCTTTCCCACCCTGGCCCTGTAGGTTAGGAAATTCAAACATGACTCTCCTTTCAACCTGGTACTCATTGGCTCCAAAGGTTTAGCTCACACTATTCCATCTTCTGGGTATACCCTTTGAATGTACTGCACCAAATCTAATCAACCCATGAGAACTCAGCTGCTTCAGCACAGACGTGCACATCCTCTCCTGATGTCTCCATTCAGAGCCAGAGCTGGGGAAGCCAGGACAGAGGTTACCCCTCACTCTGTAAGTGGGATTCAGCTTGAAGGCGAGGCTGCAGGTGTCATGGGAGGGGGGCAGATGTGTGTATCCAGGCTCCTGGCTCTTCCACACACTCACCAGACGTGACTTGGGGAAGCCACTTGTTCCCTTTGAGTCTCACTTACTTCAAAATGAAAGGAATATCTCTCCTGCATCACAACTTCAGGTTGCTGTGCAAGATCTTCTGTGATGAAGTTATAAACTTGCAGGTAGCTTTATTCACATAGAGTGTGGTTATCAAGAAATCTTGTATTATTTCATTTTCCTTGTATTTGTCTTTTCTATCAACTAATTTGCAAGTTCTTTTTAGGCAGGGTCTCTGCCGTAGCCCTCTTTTTATGTGCTGAGTGATTTGTCCAGTAACATGCATGTAATAAGCACACAGTGAATAATTTTCTGAGCCAATCACTGTTTCGGTGGCTCGTAAGGGTATATTTCCACAGGCTGAAACCATTGCCTATTATTCCTTCACCATCTTCAGCAGATATATCTGTTACTGAACATTACAGATGAAAATCCCTGCAAACAAAATACATATCTGTAATTGAGTTAACGTTTCCTTATTTTACACTGTTAGTTTCATTTTACAAGCAAAGCAATATGAAGTGCCTTTTTAAATTTTGTAAAGCAAAACATGAAATGAATAGTCTCTTCCGGTTAGTAATTGCATCACATTCTCCTTATTTATCATTTGATATCAGGAATATTGTTGCTAAAATGGTGGTGATCATATAACAAATTTTGACAGCATGAGCTCAGCAGATTTCACAGAGACCCATAGCTAGCAACCAATCCTAATTTCAAAAGGTACAGATAGCCATAGGAGATGAGAACCTAATCAGATTTTCCCAAAATGACTCTTTGAAGAAGGTAGACTATAGATTTCCTATTAACTCATCTCAGAGTGTAAAAAACAGCCATGATTTTTTTCCCAACCTTCGCCTTTATGACCCATGTGTCATTGGCCTTACCAACCCAAATTTCAGCTCCAACTCCTCAGTTTACTCACATAAAATTGTCCTTTAAGATTCAAATTTTGAAGAGGACAAATTAATTGTGGTATATTTACATAATGAAGTGCTACTCAGCAATAAAATGTAATGATCTTTTAATACATGGAATAACGTATGAATCTCAAAAATGTTATGTTGCCAAAAAGAAGCAAGGCACAAAATGGTACTTACTATATGATTCTATTCATATGAATTTCAAAAATAGGTGAACCTAAGCTATGGTAGGAAAAGCTAGAATTGTGGTTTCCTGAAACGTGGGGAGGAAGGCGGTGACTTGATAAGAAAGAGCACAGGGAAACTTTCTAGGGGATTGATTAGAGATATCTGATATCTTAGGGGGTGAGCATAATGGGTGCATATGCATAAAACTATAACCAGTGCACATTTAAAATGTAGAAATGTTTCTGTACATAAATTATACCCCAATAAAGTCCTATTTTAAAAGAAGTAAGGATTTCTGCTTCTGAAAAGGTGAAGTAGACATACTTTCTCCTATACCTTTCATGATCTAAAACTAAATACCCAGAACATTACACATACATAACAAAAATTTAAAAACGCTAAAATGTGAAGAGAAGAGGCGAAGCAGCTGGGAGCCCTGAGACCAAGTGAGGTACGAGATCAGTGGGACTTGTTTTCCAAGCACCAGCCATGACCCCGGTTGTGACCCTGTTGATGGGAGCAGCATCTGGTGGAAACAGGATGCAGCGAGAAAGCTGGCAGAAACCAGCCAATGTTTACAAAAGTCACCTCTAGCTGCCCTCACTGCTCATTAACATAAAGACATTCCCACCGGCGCCATGACAGTTTACAGATGCCATGGCAATGACATGAAAGTTGCCTTATATGGTACCAGAAACTCTTTTCCAGAAAGATTTAAATAACTCTCCCATTAATTAGAATGTAATTAAAAATGGACATAAATACAGCTGTCAACAGCCCATACACTGCTACTCTGGGTACAGAGTGCCTATGGGTTAACCCTGTTTTGCTGTGCACTGTCCCTTCAGTAAACTTGCTTTCTTTCACCACTGGCTCACTCTTGAATTATTTCATGGGCAAAGCCAAGAACCCTCCCAGGCTAAGCCCCAATCTGTGGGCTCACCTCCCTTGCATCACGAGGAACAACACAGTGGAGGGTTCCTGGGGTTTTCTTTTTGCCTCATATATCTAGACCTGGAGCTAAAGAAGTTGGCAACCTGAATTGCTCACACATTGCTGGTATGAATACAAAATGGTACAGGCATTCTAGAACACAGTTCAGTGGCTTCTTAAAATATAAACATGCAAATCCCACATGACCCAGCAGTGCACTTCTGGGCAATTATCTCGGAGAGGTGAGAATGTATATTCACACAAATACCTGTACACAAATTTCACAGCTGCTCCATTTGCAATAACCAAATTGGGAAACAACTTAGATGCCCTTCCATGGTGAATGGTTAAGTAGACTGGAGTGCATCTGTATTATGGAATACTGCTTGGCAAAATAAGAACTATCCATGCAGCAACCTGGGTTAATCTCCAGAGAATTATGCTGAGTGAAAAAAAAACAAAGCCAACCCAATTTACACGCTGTAAAAATCCCTTTCTAAAACATTCTTGAAATTACACAATTATAGAAATGGAGAAGAGCTTAGTGGCTGCTGGGGGTTAAGGATAAAGCAAGGGCAGGAGGGGGCTGGGTGTGGCTATGAAAGGCAGCAGGAGAGACTCTGGCAGAAACAGCTTTAAAATCATCACTGTGTTGATGTCAGTTTCCTGGCTATAATTGTTGTATTAATTAATTGTTAACAGTTTTAAAAGATGTTGCCATTGAAGGAATATAAAAGGCATAGGATCCTTCTGAATTATTTCTTATAACTGCATAGGAAGCTACAATTATCTCAAAACAGAAAATTTAGATAAGATATCTTTAAAATTATAGCGGAGGAGGATCTGACTGGAAAGGGGCCTGAGGGAGCTTTCTGGGGTGATGGTAACCTTTTATACCTTGATAGGGACTTGGGTTACACAGGTGTCTGCAGTTATCAAAAATCAGCAAATGGTCACTTAAGTTTGTGCACATTGTCTGTACATTTTTCATGAAAAACTTAAGTAAAGGCTAGGTGTGGTGGCTCATGCCTGCAATCCTAGCACTTTGGGATGCCGAGATGAGCAGATCACCTGAGGTCAGGAGTTCGAGACCAGCCTGGTCAACATGGTGAAACCCAGTCTCTACTAAAAATACAAAAATTAGCTGGGAGTGGTGGCACACATCTGTAATCCCAACCACTAAGGAGGCTGAGGCAGGAGAATTGCTAGAACTCAGGAAGCAGAGGTTGCAGTGAGTTGAGATCATACCACTGCACTCTAGCCTGGGAGACAGGGCAAGACTCCGTCTCAAAAAAAAAAAAAATTAAGTGAAAGTGTCCAGACCCCTCACCCCCATTCTAGGTATAATGAAAAAGACATTATTCATCTTGATCCTCTAAGGAGCTTCTGGAGAGGCAGGGATTGTGCTTCCCCAGTTCTTCCAGTTCTAAAATGAACTTTTGCTGAATTTCTCACATGGTGCACCTTGTGTGGTGCCTTTTCCTGACTGCTCAGGTGGACTCTGTCCTTCCACATGGCTGTGTGTGACTGACCTACAACCCATCAACTTAAAACTGGACACTGGGTATCCCTGTCCTTAAACATCCCTCAGCCATTGTTGACCCCTGGGAACCTCCACTAGTGGCTTCACTTGGGCTCTGATCTTTCATCAATTTCTAGGCCACTTTAATTCCAACCTCCCTGCCCCACCTTTTAACATCCTCCCTGGCTCCCTGACCCTCTACCCCAACACAATTCTTACAACAATCTTTCTCTGTGTCTCTTCCCCAGCCTAGCCTGACTCGTTATCAGAGTTGCGAGAGAAGATGGAAGCTTGCCAAGAGGCTCCTTTCTGGGTGGCCCAGACAGCACCTTCCTTGCTCATAGAAGTCATCAAGGAAGCACTGGAATCGTCTCTCCTACTCACCCCCACCACCCTCAGTACATCGGGGCAGCCTTGAACTAGGATGTGTGTGTGCTAAGCGTTGCTCTAAGGACCATCTTGACATTCTCTTCCCAGACTCTCATGCCTGCTGCTTTTGATAGAAGAAGCCTGCAGCAGGCCAGGATGGAGTGGAAGTTATCTTTCAAAACCATGAAGGTCACTCTCTGCAAAATTTCGTGTGGTGGTAGGTGGAATATTGGACCTTAAAAATGTTCATGCCCTAACCACCAGACCCTGTGAATGTGCCGTTAACTGGCAAGAAAGACTTAAAGCTGCAGAGGGAATTAAGCTTACAAATTGGTTGGCCCCATGGTGGAGAGATTACCTTGAATTACCTGAGTGGGCCCAATGTAATCAGAAGGGTCCTTAAAAGTGAAAGAGGGAGCCAGAAAAAGAGAGTAAGGGAGAGAGGTGATATGGAATGAGAGAAGGGCAGAGAGAGACAATGATGCTGGCTTTGAAGGTGGAAGAAGGGGCCATGAGCCAAGCAATGCAGGCAGCCCCCAAAAACAGAAAGGGCCGGTGAAGGAATTACCCAGCAGAGCCTCCAGAATGGAACCCAGCCCTGCTCACACCTTGATTTTAGCACAGGAGATCAATGTCGAGCTTCTTTTTTTTCCAGCTCTATTGAATTCTAATTGACAAATAGGATTGTGTATAATTAAAGTGTAAAATGTGGTGATCTGACATACGTGTACACTGTGAGATGACTACCACAGTCAAGTTCATTAACACAGATATCACCTCACATAGTTACCCTTTGAGGGGAGGAGTGAACCCTTGAGGTCTACCCTCTTAGCAAATTTCAAGTACACAATATAGTGTTGGTAACTACAGTCTCTAGACTGTATGAGAACTCCCGAACTTATACCTGAAAGTCTGCACCTTAAACCAACATCGTCCCCCTTTTCCCATCCCACAGCCACCCTTCTAGGCTGTGTTTCTATAAATTTAACTCATTTTATAGGTTTCACATATACATTATAACATAAAGTATCTGTCTTTCTGTGTCTGGCTTATTTCACTTAGCATAACGCCTTCCAGGTCCGTGCATGTTACCACAAATAGCAGGATTTCCCAGTGTTGAACTTCTATCTTATGGAACTGTAAAATAATAAATTTGTTTATTTAAGTCACTAAGTTGTGTTAATTCACTACAGCAACAAGGGAAAAGGAATACATGTGTGAATGCAGGTACTGTAATGAGTATGTAGGAGGACCAAGGAGAATAAAAGATGTCCAAAGGCTTGGCAATAGATTGGTTTACCCTAAGGCTGTTGTAATAAAACTTAATAGCTGTCTCTGATGCAGATCAACCTTGCCAGGGTTTTAATGACTTTTTTTGTGGAAAGTAAGTACATTCCAGTGAAGTCAATTTTACCTTGACCAGGCATTTCTATATTGAAAGAAAAATAAAAAGTATGAAGAGAAGAAAAAAGAAAATCATTATTAGGGTGGTTGTTTTGTAGGTGATTTTGATTTGGATTATTGACTTCTGAGATTTCTAAGCTGACAGAGATAGTAGCCGGAAGAGAATTTGCAACTAAAATTCTACGAATTTATGTTTTTTCTTAAATTTTTACAATGTTCTCCTGTACACTTCTTTTTTGACAGCAAGTTTTTGAATGACTTGTCTTTTCCAGCTTGGTTTTCATAAAACCCACAACTAATTCTGCATTTATATTTCAGCAGTTTTCAACATGATAATAAAAACTTCAAGGAGAACTGGCATAAACTGATTTGCGAGCAGACACAACTGATCCTTGATGAGCTGACAGCTCAGCTGGTGGAGCAGGAATGCTCTGGAGCCTGTCATTTGTGGGGAGAAGGTTTCAGGAAGCATGGCAATCTGCATGTTACTATGAACTTACGATGCCTGCAAGAGCCCCCTCAGGCCATGGGAAGAGTTCACAAATGTGTTCACCCCACGAAACTTGCCTGAGTCAAATATGCTCCAATCAGCTTAGACCACTGTCAATATCTACTGCAGTTTCTCCTCACTTTGGGTGACGTGGAGTGGCTGATAGCAGTTTTGGGGTTGGCTCAAGGAAGCTGAGTTGGGGGATACATTTAGCTGGGGCTTTCTGGGACATGTGATTTGCAATGGCTTTCATGTGTAATAACGTTATTACAACCATAGTTTTAAGCCAGCAAAACACAGAGTTAGATCCATACCTAGGTTTGAAGTTCTCGCATGCTAAAGATCACACCACTACACTGTAAGGCCTTTCCTATGCTGCTAGTGTGTCAGGAACTGTGAGGAGTCTGAGACTTTACTTGTAAGCTCACAAGTGAGCCTCTCCATTTCATAGATGTTGGTAAAAGACAAGACTCCTGGGTCAGAGACAAAGGACTTCAGTTTTCATGGCAGAGCAGGCAGCATGAACTCATGTTCCTATCGGTTACTTTTGTTCCCCAGGGTTCATAGGGGTGACAGAGAGTGACCCTAGTAGATGCTATGCACAGAGTGGGTCTGCATCACAGCTGAGGTTCACTAACTTTAGGAGATGCACCCCTTATAAGAGACTACTAGCAAACTTTCCCAACTTTTACCTAGAAGGAGACATTATCTTTATTATCTTGGTCAGGAAACAAATCTGCCCTCTGACCTGGAGGGAGACAAGATCTCTGTCTTCCAAGGTCATTTGTTATGCTAACCTTCTTGGAAAGATAGTCCAGGGAGGAAAAAGCTATCAGTTACTTTGCTGAGAAGGTGTGCAGAAATATTAAAGAGCCATAGAGAAATATCTCGAGTATAGTGCTATATCCCAGGCATTGAGTCCTTAACCTAAAGGTGGGAGAACCTCTTCTTAGCCTCTCACTAGCAGTCAACAGCCTTTCTCACCTCCTTATCTGAGTCTGGCACCCTTTTCTAATCTTATGCTGTCTCCTACTACCTGTCTACACACCATCCATGTAAATTCACCTGTCCAAGCACATCTACACAGGTTTTTTTCAAATTTCCTGCAGATTTGTCATGGAATACTGACATCAAAGATAAGACAAAATAAAAAGCCACTACAATGTAAATATTGACAACAAACTGGTTAATGAAAGTCTTCAATTTAAAAAGAATTTAAGATTCATCCCTGCGGAAGATAACCTGAAGTGCCCTAAAATTTTACAACTCATATGTGAAAGACTCGATAGAAGTTTTTCCAAATATGACAAAAATCCTAGGCATTTCATGAGATTGATAAGCTAAAAGGAGCTTTCCTAAATTGTTGATAATAAAAAATAAATTTTGGTCTGCCATGGCGGAAGGAAGACTGGATTATAAGGCTAGTCTAGACAGAGTTGTTCAGTCCAATATGGTAGCCACTAGCCACTTGTGGCTACTGAGCATCAGACATGTGGTCAGTGCACATTGAGAAGTGATGTAAGTGTCAAACGCACACCAGATTTCAAAGACTTCATAAGAAAAAAAGAATGGAACATTCCACATTAATATATTTTATACTAATTATATGTTCATATTATAATATGTGGCTACATCAGGTTAATAAAGTACGTAATTACAATTACTTTCATGTATTTCTCTTTTATTTTTTAAAACATGTTCTCTAGAAATTTTGAAATAATAAATGTGGCTCACATTTGGGGTTGGCATACTTCTCTTGGACAACATAACTTTACAGAAAATGACATTGCAAAATTGTTTTAGTGTAAAAAATTATCAGCATGTGCTGCCAAAGTACATAGGAAAGTATGTTATTTTCTCTAGATTTTGTAATGTTTACAGATTTTTCGACTTTTTAAAGTTTGGAATTTGTTGAGGCTTTTTTTTTTCATTTTAAATAAACATTTACTCCCATACCTTCTTATGTGTTTATAATTCTGAATTCCTTTTCCTAAAGTAGTATCCCATATTATTGAAGCTCCATGCCCCCATGAAACTAGGATCTGCCCTGGGTGTCAGGCTTCAAGTTCTACAGAGGAGCTGAGAACATTTGTTAACCCAGGAATTCCTGCAAGTTGATTATAAGATCATTTAGTGTATTGTTCCCAGCCTGCTTCTCAGGAGGTTTCAAATGGCTGTAGGATGAGAGGAGAATTGGGTCAAGAGAGGGGCAGGGGACAGAGGGAGTGGGGACAGTAAGAAAAGAGGAGGAAGAGAACTGAGGAGGTCAGACAACTCTTGAGAGAGATGTTTTCTCTTTATTTTATGATCCATTCCACATAGTATAAAGTCCTTTGTCTTCATCAGCACTGACGTTAAAGAAGAGGGAAGAAGGAGTTAACAAAATTCAGTCTGTGATTGAGGCAAAAACAGATCACCTCTTGAAAGAAAACAAAATGATATCATAAAAGACTGAGCAAATTTGTGGGCAGGAGTAGTAATGAGCAAAGTCAGATACAGCTCATTTATGAGCTTAAGTTTATGCCACAGAAAGACACAGCTGGAAATTTTCAAGTAATTGAATTAAGGGCAACACAGTAGCAATTAAAAGAGAGCCAGGTGACACTGATTCAGAGACGTCCTCAGATGAGAGGTTGCACACCCTGTCGCGTGGGCTGTGCTCTGGTCCACAGCAGTAGTAAGAAGGAAGAAAATAGCAAAAATAGAGGCAAAGAGGGAGGTCAGGCATTCCTACCATGTGAGTTAATCTGGTGCTAGGGTGTACAGTGGTCTACATCTAGTATAGTGTACAGTATGTTTTTAAAAGATTGAATGTAAGGGAGGAATGATGGATAACTCTACGACAGGTAAATAATTTCTCCAATTAGTAGAGGAGAGGGCTCAGATGATCAAAGCTGATAATCAACTTTGTTATGCCGTTCAGTCACACAGAACACCTTAGCTGCACATCACTCAATTTCCCGAGGTGCAATCATTATACCTGACCCTGGTAATGATTCCTGACTCACTGAGTGCTCTTCTGGCTCCAAATGTGGGTTCTCCCCTGACTCCTTCCTTTCCTTCATCCTCCACACAGTCAGCTGTCGATTTCTAACTGTCCTTCCTTCTCAGCGCCCTCCTATTCACTTCCTCTCTACTGCCTTCGTCAGCACCCTGGACAGGGCCTTGTCCCCGGTTCAGTGGCGGATTGCAGTGAGGATTGAAGATGACCTGTCCTGCCTGCAGGCTGTAAGTGTGAAGTGCTGCCCACACGTGTGCATGGCAGCCTGCAGATCTCAGATACAGAGCAAAAGGGCTGCTCTGCCTTGTGCAACGGTTCCCCGCAAGATGATACCCTGAGCCCTTGCTCAGCCTGCCATGGCCAGGGTAGGGGAGATCTGCTCTTCCTTGCATGCTACCTTTACTTGGAGTGTATCATGGCAAGGATGCTCAGGGCTTGATATGGTGCAGAGTTTGGAGCAGCCCCTTTCAGTGTTTACCTACGGTCCCCTTTCTTCTTATATCTGAACCCACATCAAGGTGCTGGGGCAGAGTGGAGAACAACCACCACCCTGCTGAGGACTCCCACATCTGTGACTGTGTTTGTAGCTAAGACTGTTGATCAAATCTTCACCCTTCTTTACCCAGAATGGGATCTCTCAGAAAAGCCTCTTCAGTTCTTCTGCAGAGTCTCCCAGTTGCCCTTGCTTTTCCACCCACACTGAGACAGCCCTAGACCCTGGCAGACAGTGAAGTGGACATAACATTGGGATGAGCCATTATCATCAGTACTGCTTCACTTCCTGGCTCAGAAACAACCAGGCATCTTCACTTCCCACTGTCTACCTACAGGATAATATCCAAATTCCTGCTCTCCCCATTCCCTGTGTTCTCTGCAGCCTTAACTTCAATTTTTTTTCCCAGCACAAGAATCCACTTGAGCCAGCACTCCTCCCTGGGCAGAGGATATCACTGGCTCATGTTTGAGTCCAGATGCTTTGTTTCCTGCTCCTCTCTCCCACCTCCATGAGGATTCTTCTCCTTCCAGTCCATCTGTCCATCAGTTCACCAAAGCTAAGGCTCAGCTCTTCAGGCACAAGCTCCTGTCTTCTTCCTCCAATCAGCCACCACCAGTCCCTGTGCGCAGGCTGGCTCCTGCCTCTGGACACTCCTTTATGTAGCTGTTGCTGTTGGAACCATTCATGTCAGAGCCGTGTGACTTTCCTTGTTATTTCCCATTAGCATCTCATTTTCCCAACCTGACAGTGATGACCTTGGCTTACTCTTCCTTTGCCTTTCTGGCTGGGTGAGATGCACTCTTGGCCTCCTTTAAAAAATACAAATGAAATAGGTGCTGGTGTGCTTTCTAAATCACAAAAGAGGAATTCCAAAACATATTAAATTACTTAATGTTTCTTAATGTTTGTGTTTTCAGAAGTAGAAATCCCTGAGAGATATTTCATGTCATGTATATAGTCAGTTTTAGTGTTGAAAGGCAGTCCAGGAGGAGCCCTCTCTCCAGCCATCATTCCAATTGCTGCTCTTGGAGGTAAAGGAAGGCCTTTGTTAATAATGTGTAGAACCAGTGGTGAGACCTGGCAGAACTGAATAATTGAAAGGAGCAGAAATAGACTGTACATATATGAGTATAACTATTAAAGTGACAATTTATGATGATGGGGAGTTCCAACTCAAATTAGCTTAAGCAAAAAGCAAATTTTATTGGCCAATATAATTGGTAAGGATGGGCTGGAGAAGGTCTCAGGCACCACTGATCCTGCAGTTCAAATTGAGCCATCAAGATCCACTTTCTCTGTCCATCTCTCCTCCTCTCCTCGTCTCCCTGTCCCTGCATCGTTCTCACCTCTCATGCTCCTCCAGGTGGTGGGGACACAGAAGCCAGCAGCTGTGATCACATTCTTATAGCCAGCCAACTTCTCCTTGCCTGTTTCCCATGGCAGACCTCGGAGTAGCCTGCCTTGGCCATGTGCCCCAACCTGGGCAGTCACTTTGCTTCTATTTGGAAACTAGGATTTATGCGGCCTGGGTCTAACATCCACTCCATGGCAAGGCAGAGAGGAATCAGGCTGAGTGGCTGTGGGCAGTTAGCTTTGTCACCAGAAGAAGGGGCATGCACAATCCATGCTAAGCAAATAAAAACAAACACATGTCACCCCTGCATTTAAACATGCAGTTGACTCAATGTCTTTGTTGGTCTGGTCATAAGCAAAGAAATGCCATATGGGGCAACATTAAAAGCTATGCGATGAGGATGTCTCTGTTACATCCTCTTGGATCTTCTCCAAATGCCACCTATTATCATTTAACATGACTCTGGTTTCACCCATTCTGACCTATAGAAAAATCTTTAATTTCTTTTTTGTATACATCAGGTAGTCAAAAGCCCAGCAGGGAAGTTGGGAACCACAGCTGTGGGAATTGCTCCTTCTCTATGGCAGCAAGATTACCTTCCTGTTTGTCAAAACTACCTTCCCTGGGGTTCTCCCTAAAACATCCAAAGACCTCAGGTCCTACAACTTTCCTTCTTTTCAGCTCAAACACAGCATGAAGAAATAGAGCAAGTGACCCCATCTAAAGAAGGATCCCTGACCCATTTCTTCCAAATGGGACAGTTACTGGATCAGCACCTTCCAAGGTGAGAATCTCACCAGAGCTTCCTCCTTACTCAGCATGGGGATGCCCACTTTGCTTAAGACCTCTTCCATATTTATCAGCTAAGCTTCTTAAAAAGAAACAATGTATCTCTCTCCCACCCACCCACCCATAACCACACCCTCCTGAATTGCTTGAAATACACTTTGCATCCAGCAGTGGTTTTGAAGCCATGTTCACACAATGGATTTTCTCCGACCACACAGTTGAATGATTGACAAAACCGAATTTCCCAACTCCCATTCCAACTGAACAACACAGTGTTGGAATCAGACTCTTATCTCCCTTCTCTTTTGCCTTTTTCTTATATAAAAATGAATCTGACACACAGAATTTTAAATTTTTGTAGAGAGGGAAACTTCTGCCCAGCAGATTAAAAAAATACATGGGCTGGTATGAATCACTTAAATTTGTACCTACATCCATCCAAAGTTTATCCATGGAAAACACATGACTTAGTATCCTCAAAGCCCACTTCTGGTCTTGGAATAGAAGTGTGGCTCAGGAATCCCCTTTACAACTTTGCTTCCTGTTACATGGACATGTTTTCACTGCCTGAGCAGTCTTATCAATACAATTGACTAGCATCATCACGGCCAGATGCAGTGGCTCATGCCTATAATCTCAGCACTTTGGGAGGCCAAGGCAAGAGGATCACTTGAGGCAAGGAGTTCAAGAATTAACTATCATTACTGAGAACTTACTGTGGAACTGGCTCTGTGCTAAGCAATTTTGTTTAAACATCATGACAGCCCCTAGGTTAGGTGTTAGCATCTTCATCTAATACACAAAGGCAATGTGGGGTGCAGTCATGGAGCACTGCGCCCTGGGTGGGCCAGCTGGAGATGGAGCCCCAGTACCAGAACCCACGTGTGCCTGAGTACTACTTCATCCAGGGAATGGTGACTTGGATACAGACAGAGCCTTGTTTAGTGATGTTTTGTTTTTCATTCTCTTCCATTCATTTAACAGTTACCTTTAGTATTCAAAATGTCTTCATTTTACTTTAGTGATAATGCAGGCACTTCATCTAGAGGCAGAAAAAAAAAGGTATCTAATACCATCTCATGCCAGTTAGAATGTCAATCATTAAAAAGTCAGGGAACAACAGATGTTGGCGAGGCTGTGGAGAAATAGGAACCCTTTTACACTGTTGACGGGAATGTAAATTAGTTCAACCATTGTGGAAGACAGTGTGGCAATTCCTCAAGGATCTAGAAATACAAATACCATTTGACCCAGCAATCCCATTACTGGTTATATACCCAAAGGATTATAAATTATTCTAGTATAAAGACATATGCACACGTTTGTTTATTGCAGCACTATTTACAATAGCAAAGACTTGGAACCAACTCAAATGCCCATCAATGATAAACTGGATAAAGAAAATGTGGCACATATACACTATGCATATACTATGCAGCCATAAAACAGAATGAGTTCACATCATTTGCAGGGACTGGATGAAGCTGGAAACCACCATTCTCAGCAAACTAACACAGGAACAGAAAACCAAACACCACATGTTCTCACTCATAAGTGGGAGCTGAACAATGAGAACACATGGATGGACACAGGGAGGGGAACATCACACACTGGGGCCTGTCAGGGGCCGGGGGCAAGGAGAGGGAGAGCATAAGGGCAAACACCTAATGCATGTGGAGCCTAAAACCTACATGATGAGTTGATAGATGCAGCAAACCACCATGGCCCATGTATACATATGTAATAAACCTTCACATTCTGCACTTGTATCCTGGAACTTAAAATGAAATGGCATCTAAAACACACACACACATAAGGATCTAACTCTGAAATAAAAATGGAGATGAAAGCTTAATTTTCTAATTCGCTTACTCAGCTTGGTCTTCGGGAATGCAGGTCAGCTTGCATACTGTTTTAGAAGTTAACACAGATGCCGATTTTCCACAAGGGTGCGATGGATAAAGCACCACGTTATGGAGCCTTGAACCAAATAACCTCAGTGTTTCTAGTCTTGTGTCTAAAAATACACACACTTGCACACACACACACACACACACACACAGACAATAGATTTGTTTTAACTGTTTTCCTGTAACCAACAGTGTGATCAATTTTCATTTAGAAAATTCACTTTCCATAATGCAGTGAGACAAAGGAAAACCTTTGATATTTTAAGAATTGTCAGTGACGTGCAGTAAACAGATGCAGGGATGAAGCGATTCCACACATTCAGCATGAATGCAGCTTTATTGACTTTGAGATGTAGAAAAATACGTGAATGCATATGGAAATCATTCATCACTATTAAGGAGGTCTTACATTTTAAGCAATTATTAAGTTTAGAATATTTCCCCTCCTACAATTTGAAGTGCCACAAAATAGTGGTGAGTGCTCCTACTGAAGAGCTGTCCTGAAACAGTAGCTACCATTTTTTCTCTGGTGTAAAAGAGAAAATTTAGTACAAAAGGGCTTATGGCAAAGAACTGAAAGTGGGTTCACTCCGTAAGTATCTAAAGAGGCTAATAACCAATATGTATTTTCTTGGCCCACATTGAATAGCAAATATTTTACTTTTCCAAAAGTTATGTTTTCAAAGTGCATCTATGTTAGGAATGTTCTTGCTTATAATATTTACAATTAATTAATAAATGACGAATCTGCTTTTTGATGAACCAACCCCAGACTTTGCCCTGTGAAGACCCCAGTGGATGAGACAAACTGAGACAGGAGTGGGGTGCAGTGTGCAGAGAAAGGGATGATGTGGAACTGAGGCTTGCCCCAGACCAGACACAAGAAAATCCTCTCCTTGCCAATTCCCTCTGGAATAAGATTTCCTGACAATCTGCATTCATTTAAGACGTTCTCAAAAATACATAGTCATATGAAACTGCTGAAGGGTATAATCATTTGATTTTTTTTATAAATATATTACTTAAACATATTTTAAATTCTGAAACATTTTTGGCTTTGATTAGCATATTATTAATTGATAATTAAACTAGCAAATTAATTGCAATATAATCTTGAATGTTATTTATAATCAGTCTGGCTTTGTTCCAATTAGCAAAAGATGCATACATTTTAGTTTACTTTCAATTGATTTTATAAGAAAAAGCATAATGTGTCAAAAATAAATTGTTTATTTCAATGGCTTTAAGAGTTCAAGTGGTTTTGGTTACATGGATGAATTGTATCATGGTGACATCTGGGCTTTTAATGTCCTGGTTTTGCAAGTAGTATACATTCGTACCCAATCAGTAATTTCTCATCCTTCACCCCCTGCCCACCCTTCCCTTCTGAGTCCCCAGTGTTCATTATAACACTCTGTATGCCTTAGCATGCCGTAGCTTAGCTTCCACTTATAAGTGAGATATTTGATACTTGATTTTCCATTCCTGAGTTACTTCACTTAGGACAATGGCCTCCAATTCCATGCAAGTTGCTGCAAAAGATGTTATTGTGCTAGTTTTTATGGCTGAGTAGTATTCCACAATCTATCCACTTAGCACTTAGGTTGATTCCATACCTTTGCAACTGTAAACTGTGCTGTGATGAACATGCACATAGAGCTTCTCTTTGATATAGTGACTTCTTTTATTTTGGGTAAATATCCAGCAGGGGATTGATAAATTGAATGATAGATCTACTTTTGGTTGTTGTCAAAGGTAAATTTTAAAATTATATGTGGTAGAATGTTTTGATTGTGGACCAAAAAATGTACATTGAAATACAGGGTGATTGTTTCATACATGTAATACTGCACTCCTCTGAGGTGACCAGCTGTTCTGACCTTCCACTTGGAATGGAAAGATTGGAAGCACCCCCACACACCTCCTCCCCTTCTCCATAGTCTGTCAGCTGAGGCTCTACCTTCTATCCTAAGCTTTCAACTCCAGTGAAACCTTTGTACCAGGCATTCTCCAGCTCACATGCTCGGTATGGTAGCCTGCATATTTCCCTAATTTGGAAAAGATAAAATTTAATTTCCATAACTTATATAAAAACAAAGATGCTAAAATTTAGTTCTAAAAATTCTTTGTTTAAAAGGGATCCAAAAAATATTTTCAAGTCGAACAAATGTATGCTTACTTAACATCCACCTTTTGCAAAGCACAGACGTTGTCCATTTCCTCTCTGCATGTTCTTTTATCAAACAAACAATTTCCAAGGCCAGAGACAGCCTATGAGAAGAATATCTCATTTTGGCTTTAATACTTTGAGTTCTCCCTTGCAAGACCATTTATTTTGTAAAAGGAGGGAAGAAACCGAAGCTGCCTATTTATTTTCACTCCAGTTTCTTTTTATCTACACTAACATTGTAAAAAATTTGATTTTACAAAGTTGGGGCAGACTTTGCTCCACAAATTTCTACTGAAGTTTCAGAGTTGTAAATCTCAGAAAAGTGCAACATATCTAGGAATTGCTCTCACATCCTTCATTTGTGCCCTGCGAATATCACCACAGGCGGTGAGAAAGGGCATGTGGTTAACGATGCAGGAAGCATTTTCAATCAGCCCTTACATTGAATTTGCCTCACACACAGGACACTAGATACATCAACTAACTAATAAGGCCAAGAAAGAAATGTCGTATGCTTCAAGATAACCTCCAGATTCAGCTTGCTTTCCTTTGTAAACTAATAAGAATTAAAGTAGCCGTTGCCAGCATTTTTCTGAAAACAAGTTGGGAGTCTGAGCAAAGTCAAAACAAAATCTTTTCGTTTTATCCAATTATTTAAAAATAAGTAATGCCTTCATAATGAAATCTGCAAAATACAGGAAATACTGGTTCATAGAAACATTCTTAATGCAAAAACACTTTTAAACTTGAGCTTTTTCAATTATGAAAAGGCTCTGGATGGGTCCTCTTTTAATTGGTTACTTACCTGGGCCTTTTCATTTTTCCTAAGCATTGATCCTTCAACACTTCTTTGGAGCCAGTTTTTCCTTGGGCTATTTAAAACCAATTTTGCAGTGAAAAATTCATTTTGTCTTTTGATGATATCATCTGTCCATCCATCCATCCACCTACCCATCCCTTTATTTATTAGAAATTAGTTGAGTGGCTTCTTTATGTCTCTGTGATTTCTATGCCAGGAACTGTAATAAATCTAGAGATCCAGGGATGACACAGAACTTTGAGTCTCACTGGGGGAACTCTGCCTGCACACCCTGGGCTTTATAAGACCACCAGAGCCATGTCCCTACTAGGAGAATTAGACACCTATCTAATGAAGATGGTTTATAGAGAACTGGGCAATTCAGAATCTTTCCTGGTGCTACATGAGGAAGGGCTGTTGCCTCTTCACAATAATTAGACACTCACCTCCTCTCGACCTGTCAGCAGCAGGAGCAGCAGCAACAGAGAGTGATTGCTTCCAGACTTAACCCCAAAACTCATTTGCTTCTGTGCCCACTTGCCGAGCCCTCTTGACCAGCTGTGGGAGGTTCAAGATTGTGCCATTTCTGGATTGTAATGGACAATATTACAATCCCCTCCAGCCACGGAGTTTCTCTGATGAACCAATGGCTTATTCAATAGAATTAAATCTGGTAAAAGAAAGAAAGGATTCACATTTATTTTTAGAATTTAACTTAGTGTTTTATCTGGAAGCAGGCTCTATCTGACTAACAGAGCAACTAATTGAAAGAAAATCTTCCTTCTTGCAAAGTTAGCTCACAGGAGTTTGGGAAAACCTGAAAATCAAAATTATTGTGAAGACATTTTATCCCTGGTGATTTAGTAACACAAACTGGCTTCCAGAACATGTCCTAGATCTCTATCAATTAATATTTCCTTAAATAATCTGTGAAATTGCCTAGTTACCACATCCTTACCAGCATTTGATATTCTCTCTCTCTCCCCGTTTTTTAAATTTGGTGAATCATATGGGAACAGAAATGCATGCCCATTAATGTCTTATAATTTCCTAATTATGAAGGGCCTTTTTTTAATTTGGTCTATTTCACTGGTTATTCATTGGTTTATTATGAAAGGCAATTTTTCATTGGTTTATTTCCTCTTTACCTTTTTTAAATAAATGAGTTGTCTGTTAATTATTTATACCTATTTTATATTGAGCTATTTGGCTTTCTTTTTTTAATGTGGATAATTTTTTATTATATATTTTCTAAATTAAAAAATCTAGTAAATAATTGACTGCATATTTCTCTTTCCTTTCTTTCTCTTTTCTTTTTGTAATAGAATTTATTTTTTTAGAGCAGTTTTAGGTTCACAACAAAATCGAACAGCAGGAATAGTTATCACTAATATTGTTAGACTTTGTGTCCCCACCCAAATCTCATCTTGAATTTTAATCCCCGTAATCCCCACGATCCCCACAAGTCAAGGGAGAGACCAGGTGGCAGTAAGTGAATTATGATGTCCCCGTGCTGTTCTCGTGATAGTGAGTGAGTTCTCACAAGATCTGATGGTTTTATAAGGGGCTCTTCCCCCTTCGCTTGGCACTTGCCTTTCCTGACACCATGTGAAGAAGGTGCATTACTTCCCCTTCTCCTTCTGAGTGTAAGTTTCCTGAGACCTCCCCAGCCATGCTGAACTGTGAGTCAATTAAACCTCTTTCCTTGATAAATCACCCAGTCTCAGGCAGTTCTTTACAGAGATATGAAAACAAACTAATACAACAACATACTCCCATCCCCTGACAAATGCACAGCCCTTCCCATTATCAACATCCCCCACCAGTGTTGTGTATTTGGTACAATGGATCAAGCTACATCAGCACATCATTATGTGTCCACAGTTTACATTAGGGTTCACTCTTGGTGGTGTACATTCATTCTATTGGTTTTGACAGATATATAATGCCATGTATCCACCATTGTAGAATCATACAGATTGGTTTCACTGTCCTAAAAATCCCCTGGCCTCCACCTATTCCTCTGCCATTCCCCCTAAACCATGGCAACCACTTATCATTTTACTGTCTCCATAGTTTTGCCTTTTCTAGAATGTTATATAGTTAGAACCATGTGGTATGTAGCTTTTTCACATTGCCTTATTGATAAATTTTTCCACATGCAAAATTCCTGGTCTTCTCCTCCTTCCTGCTTGCTTTGCCCATGGTCTTCCCCACCTTGGGAATGGCAATTCCATCCTTCCAATTGTTTATTGGAAAACATCCATATTTTATCCACCAATAATATTTCTAGTAGTTTCTGTAAATTTACTCTGAAGAAAACATTTACTTATCATAAATAAAAACCAAAAACCCAACACCAAGCTGTGCTCATGTTGCAAGGTTCCCACCATCTTCCACATCACCAAATCGGATACAGAGAAGTCTTTGCACCTCCTGAGAAAACTCAAGGCAGAAATCAGAATCACAACAAAATACTGCAGTTGGAGATCAGGAGGAAATGGAGCATCCTCCAAGACCACGCAAGACCCAGCCTTTGTGCTGTTGTTTAATTTCCACAGTTGAACACACCTTGTCAGGAGGACCATTCACATCTCCATGGATGAACACCTGTGCCTCATCTGAAGCCAGCACCCGCTGGTGCATCGCAGGCCTCCCTCACCACTAAGAAGGAGGTGCTCCACACCATGCTCTCTCGCAGTTATCAGATCTCCCCATCCACTGGGTTTTTCCATAAACACACAATCGCCAAACACACTCTACTTTCTCTCACTAAGAAAACAAACAAAACAATGCAAACAAACAAGAAACCCCTCTTTTCTAATACCATCTGATGGCATTCCTTAGGTGACTTGGAGCCCCACTCGACTTCAGGACTAACTGCCATAAAGGATCAAAGTGAGACCAGCCTCAGACCATCCTCAAACCAACCCAGTCGGGGAGTTTAAGACACAGGTCATTCCCTTCGGAATTGAGCCAAAGGGAATATGTGCAACATAGTTTTTGTGTTGGTTTCATAGTTTTAACAATAGAAATTTTAAGTCTCTTTCATAAACAAAGATGCCACTAGGAAGGTAGAGCTCCTTTTTCCCTCTGTATTTGTCCTGAAGTGCCCAAATTATCTCAGAGGCTGTCTGAAAACTGAGCGGATTGGGAGTTGAGTCTCAGTAGGGAGGGAAACACGTTGCCTGCTTTACACAGAGCTTTCAATGAGGACAGAGAGCTCGCTGAAGACTATGGAACAGACCAGTGCACTGCAGTGTGATAAATTCAAACACAGGAAAATCAAAGTGGATTCCAACAGTGTAATCATAATTAGTGATAAGTTCCTGGTTAATCATTATTCATGTCATGGGATGTTTTAAGTTCCCCCAAAACAGATGGGCAGAGCTCAAACTTCTTTTATAGGAGTCCTTCAGTTTCTAAAGCGAGTCAAGTTTTCTGAGCTCTTTGCTGATTGGCATGGCCCAGTAACCCTTGACGCATATAAATTTGGAGAGAGAGCTTCTTGGCTGGTTGGCAGTGGTTAAAAAGGTACCCAACAGATGGCTCAATTGGTTCATTAGAAATAGATCATGTTTAGAGAAGCTCTTGCTGTATTTTAGTGGGTTACTGCTCTGAAATCGAGGGTGGGTGGTGGCTCGTAGTTGCTAAATCTGCTGTGCCTGCTTGGAGCCCTAGAGGGGCCCACAGAGGGCTGCACATGATGAAGCCAGTGCGATTAGAAACAGCTTTTCTTATCGCCTGCACTTGGCACGTGCCTGACTCTAGTAGGTGGTCAGTTAGTTTAAAGCCAAGCTCCTTCCCTGCTGGTGATTCTTTTTGTTAGGGTAGGGAGTCTCAGTTTTGTGATTTGGAAGTTGGAGTGCAGCAGGGCTCATGGAAAAAGTGGGATCAACCCCATGCACAGATGGTCCTTTCCTATTCCCCATGCTTTTGAACTTCTGCTCCTGCCTCCAGCTTCTAATTGACCTTGGAGCTAACTGCTGTGAAAACCACATTGGCCCTTGGTTCTAACTCCCTGAGTGTGATCTAAAGTAGGAGCCCTCTGGCTTAGATCCTCTAGAGGTTCATCAAAGTCTTTGACCCAATGAATTGTCCCCATGAGTGTACAACGTTTTCCTATCGATTTAGTGCAATCTGTACTGGAGAGAGGCAAACGCATGGATCAGGGTCCCATGTTGAACCAAAAGTGGGGGTTTAGGAAGCCATGAGATTGTCACTTATGGGCTGCTGCTGAATTCAGAAAACGCCGTTGGCTCTTGCCAATCAGTTCACTTTCTAGAAGAAGTTGTGTTCCATCAGTGATTTGTTTACCAAAAAACATGACTCAGGGAAGGGTCAGCCACAAGGAGTCTCTTGACAACCTCAAATAACTAAAAAGTGATGGGTTTTAGGAGTTCCTCATTCTTCATTTGCCATTTTACATTTGGTCTTAGCCAAAAGGCCATTAAATTATATTATTTGCCATTTTAAGGTATAAATGTTTAAAACTTTATTCCTTTTTATACATTTTTTTAAAAAGAAAACTGTCATTGGAAGTTTATTTTGAGGAAGTAAAAATATGTTCTCAGTGCAAAATGTTGAACCAGAAGCCATTTTTAAAGTGAATGTGTCACTTCCTGAGCCAGTGTTTGATTATAGAAAATAAAACTGGCCCACACAAGTCAGTTTAGCTTCCTGCCATTGTGCGTTGGCTCAAAATTTTGTTTATCAAAATGCAACTTTGCCTGGTTCCAGCTCCAGTGAATTCTCTTGACAAAAAGGACTGCAAATCAGGCTTTTGCTGAGCTAGTACAATTCTTCATTTTCCCAATTAAACCATTATAATTTTAAAAATTATATTTTCAATTGGGAACTTGAAACAGATTCCTTTCAAAAGGGAAGTTAGAAACCTAAGCTTGAAATAAGTAAAAATATACCAGGTAATGAAGACATTTGGAGCTTCCTGGAGTTGCTGAAGATGAAGACAGACATGCCTTTGTCTGTGCAGCTCTGACACTGAAGCTGTTATTGCAGAAGGCATTTCAAGCACAGCCTAAAGCAGCAGCAGCCAATATCTAGGATGTATAGTTGTTCTTAGAATGTTATTTCAGAGATGAATTTTATCACTGTGTCAAGGAAAATAGGCTTAAATATTATTGTCACCTGTTCAAGAAAACTGAGCAATAAATTATACAAAACCAAGATCATGATATAGTGTTTGAAAATAAACCTGCTGGCTTTAAAGAAAATCTAAGAATTTTTTTGAGGTCAGAATTTTTAATTTTTGTGGGTACACGTTAGATATATATGTATATATATGTATGGGTAAGAATTTTTTTTGAATCCGGAAAAAGTGATCTTTTGAAGAGAAACAATAAAAGTACAAGTAAATAAAACCAAAAATAAGAAGTTGCTTGATTCTTCCATCAAGCTCAGTTTCAGAAATGACTTATGGTGAAATTCACATTATAAGAGAGAAGTTGGTGACAACCTACCCTGTCAGTATGATTGATTCTAGTTTGGAGCAAATATAAATAGTCCCACTGGAAAACATATTCTACCCAAATGGCATGGTAAGAATGCATTTTATTCAGATTAAAAGTTGCCTTTTGCTTAAATAGTTAGGATATCAAGTTTAATTCAATGCTTTAACCTTGCAGTTGGTTGATCACAAACATGTTAATGATATGACCATCATATTGATCTGTGTTTACAATGTTTATAATGATGATGTCTATAAACAGTAATTATAATGCAAAGCACCTGATGGTTAGATAATGACACAGAAATTTTAAATAATGTGTGAGTGTTTTTTAGTAATGGCAGGATTGACTAAGGAAGACATTTACATTCGGATGCACTGATGGGCCTAAAATTATGACAGTTTGGGTTCCTGAGAAATATCCCCTGAGATGATGTTTACAGAAGTTGTTTATTAGGAAATGATCCCAGGAAAAACTGGTAGAGGAACGGGGAAGTGGTACCAGGAAGGGAAGGAGGCCAAGCAAAAGCAATGCCAGGCTGACGCTTAAGCAGTGAAAGTTTGGTTCAAACTCACACCCCCACCTCCACCCCAGGACACTGTAGAAATATGTAGCTCATATGTCAGAAATATTCCAGTTACTGTAAAGAGAATGGAGGCATTTAGACTGTTGGTTAAGGGTGATCCTGAGGGCATGTAAATTCCCAGACAGTTTTCTTCTCTCCTTCATATAAACAAGGTGTGCAGTCCTTCAACAAAGAGGCATAGGTGTTTCCTTTCAGAAGTGAAAGCAGGTATACATGAAAATAGTTAAGATCAGGAGGGCCTTTGAATGATGCTGATGCAGCTGCTCCAGCCCATTGCACACTAAGCATATCAAGCACACCTTACCTCCAAGATCTTTGTCCCTTGATTTCTGTGTATTTATGGCTGAGTCTGCTACTTGCATAGCCAACATCTCTTCTGCCCATCTTTCTCACTAATAGACTCCTGATTGCACCTTAGGCACAGAGAACCCAGAAAAAATACCCACATTGCCAGGCTCCCTTGCAGCTAGAAATGGTTGACGTGATACGCCTTCAACTCTGTGCCTTCCCTTTTTCTCCCCCTGCTTAGTGTGGAGGTCATGTTATGACAAGAGATGACAAGCTTGATGGTGAGGTCTTCCATGAACACAGTGGAAAGCAAAGACAGAAGAAAGGAGACAGCCTAGTTCCTGGGGCCTCTGCATTAGCTCTAGACTGTCAACTCCTTGTGCTGTAGGTTAAATACATCTTGAGCTAAGCTACCATTAGTCAGGTTCTTTCATTCCTGGCTGAAAGTACTCCTAACCAATGCTACATTAAATGGAGGTGGTAAAAAAAATAATACATTTAATTAAATAGTTGGTGGATTTTATTTATTTATGGTCAATTTTTAATAAAATGGGAAGTGGCCTTGAATGTTTGTCCTGCTCTGTGGATACTAGCTGACTTGGACTGGTCAGTGTTTTCCAATTCATGGTTAGATTGTTTTTTTCTTCAAGGAGGAAAAACAATAGACACCACTTGGATTAGGGAAATAAATTCATTGTTCATCCAAACAACAAAGAATGGCTCACAGATTTAGTTTATTTTAACAGATGTTTAACATTCTTAATCAACAATTGCAAGGTGAAATGGAATATGTTTATTGCAGATGACAAGATTGCTGAAATGAAGATGAGCTTGGGAACTGGATGAAGACAATTTATCATGGGGACGATTAATCACTGGGGACTCCTGCTCATTTACATGTGATGAGATTTACTGCATTGGCAGCAACATAAAGTACATCATCAATCGTCTTTCCTCACCAAGAAATAGTCTTGCTGTCAGTGTAAAGGACTGACTAGGGGTTCTCGCCCATGTCTCCTGAGGTCCCCAGATTCCCCTATTATGTGGTTTGTAGCAGGTGTGGTTGCCAGGCTTCCCCACCCCAGGCCCTGAGCTCCAGGAGAATGGGGTGGGTCTCTCTTATTTCCTGTTTTATCCCTTTCCTTGGCCATATCATGGGCTTGTAAATATTATGGAATGGATAAACACAGAGAGGGTAAGAGACCTCTTCAGTCTGCCATATGCATAAACAATGTGTCTCCACTCAGAAGGTGCAGTCATTGAGATTCCCACCTGTGGAAGATCAGATGCTTTGCACTGTGTAGCATCTTGGGCAGCACTGCAGTTCCCTCTCATGGGTAATCACTCTCATATTGGTGGTAGAGAAGTAAAAAATACTGATGCCAGCCTGGATTTCTGAAATACTGAGCTAAGAAGTCAGGGAAAATAAGGGGCCTAGATAATCTCATAGACAGCTTTTTCCTATTCAGCTGAGGCTGGGTGCAATGGCTCACACCTGTAATTCCAACACTTTGGGAGGCCAAGGTGGGCATACTTGAGCCCAGAAGTTCAAGATCAGCCTGGGCAACATGGCAAAATCCTGTCTTTACAAAAAAAAAAAAAATCAGTTGAGCCTAGTTTTTTTGAAATTGGTAGAGTCACTGCTACAGCACTTCATCTGCCAAACAATGATGCATAAAGGAAACCTTTGGTTCCTATTTTTCTTTATGGTATATTTAAAGCATTATTTTCTATGTTAAAGGAAGCCTAAACACTAAATTAGAATATAGAATTCACTGCTATTGAGTGGCAGTAGGAAATTGGTGGGAGAAAACCAAACCAAACAAACACACACAAAAACCTGGAAAATAATCAAAAAGAGTTAGAAATATTTCCATCCAATTATCCCTTGTGGTGGAGGGAATGAGCTGGTATTTCCTAGGATGTCTGATGAAATGCAAAGAGGCCCTGAGAGTGTAAAGTTTTCCTTGAAGTCTAACAGTTCTTCTGGAAGATGAACACTTTCTATGTATTAACTTTATTTTAATAAAAAACCAGAAGAGCAGCATAAATATTTTGGAAGGGTCAAGAAATACATAAAGGCTTATTAATTTTTGTTATATAACATTAAATTCTAGGTACTAAAGGACAAGCAATTAAATGCTCTTTTAATCCAAACACTCATCAAGCAAAAGGACAGATAAAAATAATGGATTATCTAGCTTTTTCAGTCTTGCATCTGTAGCCTTCATCAATTAGAATTGCACATTTTCAGTGGTTTCACATGTAAGGTATCATGAAATCAAGTAATTTTGAATCTGCATCACTCCTTATACAATCTTTGTTTTTGTATTCTTTTGTTTATAAAGCAGAGTAATTCCATGGAGAAAGAATATTCTTTTCAAAAAACAGTGCTAGAATAATTGGACATATATATGTGAAACAATAAACATTGACTCATACCTCACACCATATACAAAAAGTAAGTCAAAATGGCTAGTCTTAAATATAAAAACTAAAGTTATAAAACTGCCAATAGAGAACATAGGAGAATATTTTGGTGATTTGGAATTAGGCGAAGATTTCTTGGATACAGCTAAAAGTACAACCAGTAAAGAAAAACTGGGAATCAGAATTGGACTTCATCAAAATGAAAGCCTTCTGCTCTTTGAAACATACCACTAAGGAAATTAAAAGACAAGCCACAGACAAGGAAAACATATTTGCAAAACACATAATGGGTAAAGAACTGATAACCCTAATGTAGAAAGTACTCTCAAAGTTCAATACGAAGAAAACAAACATCCCCCCTGCCCTGAGCAAATGTTTTGAACATACATTCAGACACTTTACCAAAGAAATACATGAATGACAGATTAGAATGTGGAAAGATGGTCAGCATCAACTGCCAATTAGAATTAAAACAAGTTCCATGACATCCTCTTAGAATAGCTTTAGAAAACCCAAACAATTTCAAATACTGGCTAGAATTCACAGCAAGTGGATTACTGGTGAATGTAAAATGATGCAGCCACTTTGAAAAACAGATAGTCTTTCATGAAACTAGACATATGTTTAGCATTAGACCCAGAAATCCCAATCTTATATATTTACCTAAAAGAAATGTAGTGCACAAAAACCTGCACACAAATGTTTATAGCAGCTCTATTTATCATCACCAAAAAATGGAAACAACTCCAATGTCTGTCAACTGGCAATGGATGGACAAATTTTGTTAGAGCATGAAATGCTACTCAGAAATAAAAAGGAACAAACCACTGAAACATGCAACGATATATGTAACTCTCAAAAGCATTATGCAAATTGAAAGAAGTCAAACTCAACAGTTAGACCCATCATTATACTGTGCAATTATTTATATGACATTCTGGAAAAAGGAAAACTTTACAAACCGAAACCAGACCAATGGTTCCCAGGAGTGAGAAGGGGAAAGGGACATTATTGATTATGAAAGGGCTAGAGTGAACTTCTCGGTGTGATGAGAAAATTCTATACCTTGATACTACCACTAGGTAGTTGCATCCCCATATAAGTTTGTCAAAATTCATAGAATTATACATCTAAAAAGACTGAATTTTATTCAGTGCAAATTCTACCTGAACAAATTTGTGGGAGTGGGCATAAGCAAGTGCAATGTAGAAGCAAAACAATTGGATCCCAAGCCAAACAAGTGCATAAACAAAACAACATTTCAAACCCCAACAGCTATAAAGCACATTATTGGACAGGTAGGAAAAAAATCAAAGTGAACTGTATATTGTTTAAGATTGTGAACACCTGTTAAATTTCTTGAGCGTGGTAAAGGTAGCATGGACATCTAAGAGAATGTCCTTTCTTTGGAGATGCAGACGAAGGTTAAAGAGTTTAGGAATGAGTGAAATATTGTGGTGTTTACAAGTTATTTTCCAAAGCTTTGAGTCTTTCAGGGAAAACAAAGAGAGAGAGAAGAGAAAGAGAGAGAGTAAAGGAAGAGAGAGAGAGAAAAGAGAGAGAGGGAGTGAGAAAAATGTTCACATTTAGTGAATCTAAGTGAAATTTTCATTATACTATTCTTTCTACTTTTCTGTAGGTTTGAAACTTTTCAAATAAAAAGTTGGCAGAAAAATGAAGTTGTTTGGAGAAGTTTATCCTAATAGAGTAGTCAAAGGTGTACACAAAGATGAGGGAAAAATATACTCAACACTACAAAATTTATAAAGCTTGCAATTTAGAAAGTACCAAGATGTCCGACAACATACGGCACCTAACCCAATCAAGTTTTATTGAACAAATGAGCATTTGCTTAAAGGAAAATGGGTAAATAAATTATAGTATAGTAATAGAATGGAATATTATGCAGACATTAAATATAGTATAGTAATAGAATAGAATATTATGCAGATATTAAACATGCTTTGTTAAATATTTAATGACATGGGGAATGCTTATACTATGTTAAGTGAAAAAAAATCACTTAATACTTTCTAAAAATGTCTAATACATGGGGAGAAAATCTAGGAGAAAATCAACTAAAAAGTTAAAAGAGTTTGTCTCTAGTGATGGGATTTATTTTTTGTTTATAGTTTGCTCTATTTCTCAATTTTCTATGCTGAGTATATTCTTTTTATTTTATTTTATTATTTTATTTTTGCAACATCAACATCTGAAAATGCTTTTGAGTTTACCAGTGCAGTGCATTAGAAAGGAAACAGTGTATCTAGAAGAATTTCTTGAAACAAGTCTCTAAAAGTAAGATGACAAAGGGGTGAGACCACAGGAACATTGTGTGAGTTCGACAAATGCTTGACGGATTCATGGATTCACGGTTATTTACCTTATTATTTCAAAACCTCTGGGGTATATTGAGTTGTTCTCTTTCTCTTCATTAAGAAAACATTTTCAAATATGCTTTAATAAAATGATAGCATTTTCTAATTTGCATTACCCTTAGAATTTAGAAAAATAGTAAAATTAAATCTTTAAAGCAGACAAAATAGAAAAAATCCAGTTGCCCCATTTTCCAGCGTTTTTTTTTTTTGTTGTTGTTGTTGTTGTTTTTGGTTTTGTTTGTTGTTGTTGTTTTGTTTCTGTTTTTGTTTTTTTGTCGGACCCCTTGCCTCCCCAGACAAGCTCTGCTGCAGGGCATGTGTGGCAGGGGACCGGGAGGAGGGCAGGGAGCTCCAGGACAGCCCTCTTCTCACCTGCTTCCACCCCCACGGTTGTCTCTGTGCCAGGTGGGTGACATTCAAATCCTGATCAGAACTTCTTTATTGAAATCAAGTGACTGGAGAGAGTAAGCGTGAAACAGCAGACAGACCATGCAAAGGCCAAGTGGAAACAGTGTGAAAATGTGGAGTTGTTCATCAAAATCTTCCAGCGGGAGGCAGCCCTGGGTGCCTGGTTCTCTGTTTCTGCAGATCAAGGCTGGGTCATCGAGTGGAACCCCGTGGGTGTCAGATTTCAGAAAAGGTCCTTTTCCACGGCTGAGGTCATTTCATTGCCAGGAAGGGAGGGCTGTGCAGGGGCCCTGGGTGCAGGATGCATGGTGAGAGGCTGCTTCGGCTTTTCTCAGGCTTGGAGCCCTGAAGCTGAGGTCATGGGATGATGCAGCAAGGCCAAGAGCATCCAATCTGGGGAAACTGCTCTTCAGGGAAGTGTTTGGGTGTGTTTGCTTTGAGAGATTCCTCTTAATGGAGGATTTGATTACTCGGGTAGAGGAGAAGCTGCAGGAGCCAGGCTGATGCTGAGCAGCGTTAGGGAGGTCAAGGTCACCACCCTTCTACGTCTGGGAGAATCCACCGCTACGGCCAGAGACCCGAAGGCCTGTGGGAAACTCTTACCTGTCCACACGTTTGTTTGGCACTTTATTTGAACATTAACTGCTGCAGAATTCCAGGGTTGCCAGGCATTTCCAATATCCTAAAATGGACACTTGCCCTTAAATAATGTAATTGTGCTGCATAAATACTTTTATGCCTGTGAACTCAACTGAGTCAAATATTAACTGTGAAGAGTCCTACAAAACTGTGTAGTTAATAAATGATGTTACAGCTTAATGTCGGTGCTTAGGAACCTCTGAGAGCTTTTTATCTTCATATTTTGAATTCTTAATGATCCCTCCCCCTTTCTTATTAATGCCATTTTGAGAAATGAATCTTTTTATTCAGGGAATCCTTACCATTTTCCTCATTCATTTGAAGAAAAGGGATTCTAGTGAATGCATGAATGCCACCTCTCCTTTCTCCCTCTCTCTCCACTCCCCTCCACCTCTATCTGTGTTTCATTGAAACAACTGGAATTAAATTTTAGTGTGAAAGTTCAGTTGATATTACCATGCAGCTAGACGCTTCCCCGTACCAAGCTCTTACTGCAGTGAGCACTCTGTGTGTATGAGTGGGCACCACACAGGCACACACAGTCGTGGCTGGGAGAACCTTGGAATGTCATAACACCTAAGGCCCTCAAGAGATCATTTTAGCCCAAAGCCCTCATTTTCCATGTGAGAAAGCTGAGGTCCAGAGAAGACGAGTGAGATGGCCAAGGTCTCCAGCAGGCCTGGGGTAACTCCCCAGACTTCATGACCTTCTGTTGCGCTGTGTGGTGTGGAAGGAGCAGGAACACGTACATTTGAATAACAGCCTGTTTCCCAGCCTTGCAGTGGGTCTGGGGTCACCTACCCCCAGGCTGGAGGTGAGTGGGGTAGCCTTCCTTACAAGGCTTTCAATGTGCCTCAGTGGAAGCATATTCCTGGAACTACAGCACCGTTACCTGGCCCTGGCCTTCGGGGTCCATTCCACTGGTGCTGGGGTGAGGTGGAGTGGACCCCATGGGTGGGAGGCAGTAGGCGCTGCCAGTCTCTTGGTGCCTGTTCCTCAGTACAAGTACTGCCCCATGCTCTGTTAAAAGGAACTTTATAGTGGAGTAAGTGTGGGGGACCACAACACATTGTTCAGCTTTGTGTAATTCGTCAGATCTAGGAATGATAGGACCCCACCCACCTGCTGAACAAGCATGGTCAGGAACAGCTCAGGAATTGTTATTCCAGCCATGGTGACTAAAGATGAAACCAGATTTCAAGAAAACAAAGCCAAAACTATTTTGTGGCAAGATTCTCGAATGTGGGTCCCTTGGGTCACCCCTCCCCATTCCACTGTCCTCGTGGTTGAGATGGGCTGCTGGCCCGGTACAGTTCATTCTCCTTCGACCATGATCCCCACCTGCCCAACCCCCAGATCTATTCTTGGTTCTTCTTTGAACCTGGTTTCACCTGGGCACCACATTCAGTGGGTCCCCCCAGTATGTTTCCCACACCCACCCCTGGAGACCACACTTGCTGACCTTGAAGGTTCAGCTCAGACCTCTCGAGACAGAGCCTGGAATGGAGCCTGGCATAAGCATCATGCCTGTGCAAGCTTCTCTCACAGCTCTCGCCCTACTCGGTGAGGGACATTTTCCAGTGAAGTGACAGCCGCAGCATCTCAGCTCCTGGTGCTACACTTGACCTGGATGAATGCATGACAGCGTACAGACAATGGTTCAGATTTTACAACATCTGATTGGGTAGAAGCGGAGTTCATTTTATGTTCATTGGATGTAGCTGTTTTGATTCTTCCCTTTTCTTTCTCTTTTTAATTTTTTTTCTCTGTGCCTTAACACTTCAGGATAGCTAAGGTCACTTAAAGTTCTAAAGTCAACATAAGTTCTCTGGAGCACAGCCAGAACAAAGGCAGAGAGAGAGCTGGGCTCCTTTTCAATAAGGACCAAAGGATTCACCCACCCCATGTGGGGATATCTTTAGGCTGCTAAAAGGTATTGTCTGTGGTCATCGGCTCTGTAAGCTGGGCTCTTCCTACTTTTATCAAAGTGAGGACAACTGTCCCAGTAACTTAATGAACCAGGCTGTGTGATTCACTAGACTGAAATTGCGAAATTCAGCAATTCCCCCTGGAAACCACCAGTGTGCCCTCTAACGCACTGCCCACCATTGCTTGGGGAATGGAAAGCATATGCCTTTTTCAGGTCATTTTTACTCTGCAAGCGACTGAAGAATGACAGGCAATTACGAGGTGCTATTAATTTTTATGAAAAGAGAAAACAATAACCTTTAGTAGAAATTGGGATTCCTTTTTAAACGAAGAATAAATGACTTTGCTTATTCCAGTCAGTAAAAAAGTAGACAAAACCATTTATTAACCAGTTGGTGGCAGTGTTTTCATTAAGAAAAGATAAAGTGATATTATTATGCACACTTTACTTTTGATTCACTTTATCGAATGTTTAAGAGGATGGACTTTAGGTACTTCTCACTAACATTCTTAAAATTCCAATGATATTTGAAACTTCCAACAGAATTTGAAATTCCAATGGGAAACAGAGTTTTTAAGAGTTACTGAGTAAGTTTCTACCTCCAGAAAAATACATAAATTATGTGATGCAAAATTGAAACCTTTGTTATATTTTCTATTGCTAGCCCCTTTGCTAAGGTTTATGCAAATGGTAAACAGCACTACTTGGCTGGGAACACTTCCACTGATGGGTTTACAAGTTGACTTGAGCTATATGAATATGATGCGCTTTTAACAGGTTAACAGTTCCTCTTTCCTGTGTTCTATCAAAAAGGAGAAAGGAAGTCATACTCAGCTTTCTTCTCCAAAATTATCCAACGAGTGCTTTTCTCACTCATTCCCTGCAGACAAGGAACTCTGCCTGCAGGGAAGGGAGTCATACGTCACAGGCAAGCAGAGCACCCCGAGTTTTATTTCTGTAACACAGTCACGTGACAATATCTTTGCCAACATTTAAATTTCATTACGCCAAGAGAGATTGCCAATCAGGTGTGGCAATAACGTTGTCCTCCTACTGAAAGGCACCAAAAATATCCACAGCCTTGACCTCTCCATCTGGGAATATGATTTTACTCCTTCTCCAAGGGACTGAACCCTCCCACTCATATGTGCTACTGGCACCATCTGTACCTTCTCCATCTGGGAATTGGATCCTAAGCCCACACAGATGTACTCAAAGCCAATGTCTCTACCCAGCTGATACTCTGACCTCTTGGCTCCAGAGGAGACATGGAGCAGCACAAAGTAATTTGTCAGTCTGTATCTTTCCCTCCTCATCCAGAACCTGTGCCTTCTTACTCTCCCTGGGATTCGAATTGGGTTATTGTGTGTTCAGAGTTTTATTTCCAAGGGTATGTTGTTCTAACTGGCATTGCATTCAGGATGATCTTTACTAATTAGTATGGCAAAACTCCCTTGCCCTTCCCTGCTGCCCCCAAGATGCCCTCCAGGCCCATACAGATGGAGGATTGGGGTCACCCGTTGAGCACTGCACAGCAAATTTACAGGAAGATGAAACTGGCAAGTTGGATTTGTAGGTTTCAGTTCATGAAAAATATTGCATGTGAGTGAAATGCATGTTGTTGATTCAATCAAGTGGGAATGCAATGCCTGCCCTAAGAACAGGAGCAGGCTGGCCAAGGGAAATGGGCCTTGAACACTTTTTTACTAGGTGGCTACTCCAGTCTTCACACTGGCCAGCCACATAGAAGCTTGCAAAGATGACTAACTAAGCCTAATGCTTGTAAGAAAAGCTGTCACAAAGGGCTTTGTGGCAAGGCCTTCTGAGGGATCTAAGGCTCCAGTATCCTGCAGCATCCACACGTCTACGTGAAGTTTCCAATGCCCTTGAATGGGACTTTTGTCAATGACCCAGGACATTCATGTCTTTATGGATGCTGATGCCTGGAAAACACTTAGCATTTGACCTGCAAATGGGATAATTGAGTCTTAGCTTCAAACCACTGGGTAGCAGGTCAGAGTGTCATTGCAGGGCAGAGTAGCTGTTTTTTCAAATGTTGGAAGATTGTCACATCAAAGAAAGGAGTTAATGTCAATGAGTGGCCAATTCCCACTCAGTGTAAGGAATAATTCAAACTGCTCCTGATGGTGCACAAGTGAGAACAATCCTAAATGAAGCATTAGAATGATTCGGGTTCAAATCTTCACTTTCCTACTCCCCAGCTGGATGACCCTGAGAAGGCTATTTAACCCCTCTGGTCGTCTCTTTCACCTGCTCATTCTGTTCCTCAGAATTGTTATGGTGGTCAAGTTCAAATGCATGTGATGGGTCCCAATTTGAACTGTAAATGTTTTCACCTGAAGTAGTCATCATTTTTAAGAAGCAGAGCCAGTGGCTACCAAGGTCATAGGCAAAAGAATTCATAGGGTAATAATAGTTTCATTCATTGCTCATTGAACTGTACTGTTCATTTACATGATTTCAGATAATCCTCTCAAGAACCTTTGAAAGAGTGTTGGAATTCTCATCCTGTAGGCAAGGAAAGTGGGGCTTAGAGATGGGAAGTAAATCTCCCAGATGACTGTCATCACTCAAACTGGAATCCACATCTGCGGGAGCTCTTATCTCCTCTGGGTCCCCCACGTGCCCCTCTTGGTCAAGGAAAAAGGTTGTTACCAGTGATTCCAACAGGGTCCACTACAATGCAGAATAGAAAGAAAATGGAAGAGAAGTGAGCACATCTTACTATAAGTCTCCACCTGCTGAAATCCAGTCACACCAGGACATCAACAGTAGTTTAAAGGTTGTTTGCCACTTACTCTTTGACAGAGCTGCCCTGCTCCTCTCTGTACATAGCAGCTAAACCTGTAAGTGTATAAGGCTTGAGAAGATCACAGGTTGTCTTCTAAAATATGCTCTTAATGGCTCTAAAATTCCACTTTAATCTGAAGTATAAATTCTATAAACACAGCTGTGATCTCCCAAGTGTACCACACATGTCTGAACAGTTGAGAGAAGAGCTGCACTGGTGTAAATGGACTTGCCTCAGGCATGTTTGTTGCAGCCCAGCATGAACTGGAAAAATTTTCCTGTGATATTCCTTTGGTTTGTTAATAAATGATTACAGGCAGACTGAGAGTGAGCTAAATCCTACAATCAGTGTTGTGAAGACAGGAGGAGGAAACGTGCCTATGTACACATTGCAGATCAAACTGTTTGCTCCAAAAGTCCTGCTGCCTGAAGATCAGACTCCTGTACAGGATCAAGATCATGTATCAATCAGCCAAAATGTCATTGGCTCAGAAAAAAAGCATCTGTGCAGCCTCCTTTTCCTTCTCTTATCTTTCATTCTTTCCCTTTCTCCCACTTGTCCCTTACTTTCTTCCTCCTTTAGTCCCCTTGTCCTTTTCCTCTGCTTATCAGTTGCTTTTTAGTTTTATCAAACTTACACATGTATATAAGTTAAAGAGCCAGTTAATCATATGAGTTCCCTCACTCCCCCTTCCCCTTCCCAGAACCAATCACTCTCAACACCTTCCACTGATTATTTTGTTGTTCACCTCCATATCTCCAAAAATATGCTTGTATTCCTTCTTCATTTTTTGGTTGCAGACATTATGGAGTTAAGTCATCATTTTCATGAGATCAACAGTTGTTTACATATTGTGACTTTGTAACATCAGACCCAGGGATGCCATACAGTAAGCTAAGAGTACTCATCTTTTCCAGCACAACTTTTGTTTTCTCTGGAGTTAATAAATTTATCTCTCTAATTTGATGAATTGTCTATGTATGCATCCTTAACCCAACAACAACAAAAGCTTCATTAGTAGTCTAATCTCCTCTTAAGACATTCAGACATGTCTGGATCATTATCTGTTCAGTCTTCTTGAAGAAGCCTCTCAGAGTCTCCTGACCCATTGCAGTCTGAATCAGTGATCTTGTAAGCTTGGGGCACAGCTGTCCCCTGGAATCACCCTTTAGCATCATTTGCAGGGTTCCTCCATTTATCTTTTGTCTTCATCACATGCTCTTTTATTCCTTTCTTGATCTTTTATTCTTTTCTTGACCTTTCATGTCACTTTCTTGATCTGTACTCTATTTTGGTGTGAAGCACATCCATCTATAGACTCCTAAGAAAAGGTGCATGAGAAGTGCATCTTTGAGACCACGCTGGCCTGGAAATATCTTTATTTCACTCCCACAATTTCCTTCAGAATTACAAAGATCTCCTGTGATTGGCTCTCAGCTTTACATGAGTGTAATTGAGAAGACTGAAGCCTTTCTGACTCTGGATCCATATGTGACTTTTTTTTTTTTTTTTTACTTACAGATGCTTGTACGATCTTCTTTCTTTGTCCTGAATGTTCCAAAATTTTATGATATGTGAATAGACTTGGTGAGGCCTATTTTCAACTATTGTGTTACATGTTGGGCAAACTCTTTTAAACTGGAAATGGATGTTCTTCCATTATTGGAAATTTTCTTGCATTATTTCTTTGGTTATTTCTTTCCATGTGTTCTCTCTTTTTGGAACTACTATTTCCATATTATTTAAATGTTGAACCTCCTAGACTTTTCCACTAATTATTTTCTTCTGTTTTACATTTTTAAAATCTTTTGTTCTGCTCTCTGGGAGACTCTCTTGACTTATATTTCAAACTTTCTACTGACTTGTGATCTCTATTGTGATGTTTTTTATTCCCAATGATGTTTTGCGGTTGTTACTGTTCTTTGAATATTCCTTTTCTATAGTGTCCAGTTCTTATTTCATAGTTTCATTATATCCTCTTATCCCTGTAAGGATATACTCATAGTTTTTTGATGTTGCTTTGGTTCAGTTTAGTTTTGATGTTGTTGTATTTCTCTTCCTGTGTAGTTCTATTTCCTCCAAGTTGCTTTTTTTAATGTATAAATGTTGGGTCTCTATCTTCCATGCTAGAGGCTTTCCTCAGATGTCCCTTAATATTTAGTTGTCTTCTCCTATTAAGTAGAATGCACTGAAGAGTTAGCTGTGAGCTCTAAACACAACAGGTGGAGGATTTCTTCTATGTTTCTCATTGCTAGGTGGGCTGGATGACTGCTTAGCTGGGGAACCTCCAATGTTAGCATCTTTGTGTCTTCCCTTTGGGTGGCCAAATAACCAAGGGATGAATCTCCAAATCTTCTGACTGGAGGGTGAAGTGCCAGCCTTAAAGGAACTGAGTGAGGGTAAAGGATTGAAAGAGATTCTCAGCACCCAAGATATCCATATTCATCTGACCCCTAAGTTCTCAGTAGAGTATCTCTGTGTTCAATTATGCCTAGTTCCTCCAGTCCAGAAATCCTCTTTTTTTTTTTTAATTGACAACGAATAAATTTCTAGTCTTGTATCATGCAAGGGGCACAGGGGAGAGGTAGAAACCTAGAATGAGAGAGGGAAGCTGGGGTCTGATTTCTTCCTAAACCAACTTCTAAAAATACTTCTTATTTTAGTCATCTACTTTAACCCTACTTCCAGAGGTATTTAGTGCCACTAAATATTAAGTCTCTGGAGTTATAAATCATCTTTTTGTGGGGTGTGGGAGAACAGAGTCTCACATTCTCACCCAGACTGGAGTGCAGTGGTGCAATCTCAGCTCACTGCAACCTCTGCCTCCTGGGTTCAAGAAATTTTTGTGACTCAGCTTCCTGAATAACTAGGATTGCCGGCATATGCCACCACACCGAGTTAATTTTTGTATTTTTAGTAGAGATGGGGTTTTACTATGTTGGCCAGGCTGGTCTTGAATTCCTGGCCTCAAGAGGTCCACCTGCCTTGGCCTCTCAAAGTACTGGGATTACAGGCATGAGCCACCACACCTGGCCGAACCATCTTAATTCTAAATTTTTTCCATTGCCAGTTTAGGATTAAGTTTTCTAGGGTCTGGTAGGTAATTTACCCCCTTTTCTATCTTCTTTGCCCCTTTCAAAATTTTATTGCTATTGTTTCCTCCCTCATTCTCCTTATCCTTTGGATTTTTGCCTGTTTTAAACATCCTTTTATTATGATTTTAATGGAGTTTCTGGAGGCTATAAACATAGATGTATATGTTCTATCTTTCACCTTTAGCAGAAAGTCAGCCAAGTTTTCCTTTTAACAGCTGATGTCATAAGAAATTACTTGTTTATATCTACCTCTAATAACATATATTAATGTTTAAACTCATTTTCTCTTGTCCCATTTTGCATGATGATGAAAGACAGCTAATCAATGTTTTCCTTGTGCACATTTTCAAGTACTCTATTAAGACACCATTAAATGTAAATGGAAGTGACTCCTCTTTTTCATTAAGAATCATCTTAACTTTTAATTTCTGCTTAAATGCAGTTTCTAATTCACTGTGATTCCTTAGATATTTTTTAGTTCTCCTTATTCCTAGTCTTTCTTAAAAATAAACCAAGGTTTAAGTAAGTAAATAATTTATTCATTTAATCAGTAAATATTTATTATTTTCCAGTCACTGTGTTAAGTACAGAAATAGCAACGGGGAATTAGAGAAATATGGCATGTGCACAGGGACCTTATTTCCTGTTCTAGTGGAGCTTGACTTCTAGTAGTCATTCTCTAAACTGATTATTAAAATTTGGCATGGCCTGTGCTTTTCTGACTGGCTAGTTCTTTAGTGTTTGCAGTCACTTTGAACTCTTTTTTGAAGTTCTCTTCTGCAGGGTAATGATCCTATTAACATATCAAAAAATTCTCACACAAAAGAGTAATTGTTTTAGATGCCATTATTTGGGGAAAAGATTAGATTTTGGTTTCCATCAATTTGCTATGAGAACTTCACTGGTCTTCTTGGCACATTAGTTATATTTACATGTAATATGGAAATTCCACTTCACAAAGCTTATTTCCCAAGTTCTAATGGTTACACAATAGAAGAAAGAAGCATCTCCTTATATTATTTTATAATCTTTAATTACAGTTTTCAAACAAACATTTTATGTAATATATTTATATTGGCTTCCACTAAAAACTATGTTAATATATTTATGTATTTATAGGAACCATGTTTGGGACATGGTTATTGTAAGGACATATAATAAAAATTGAGAATATGAAAAAAATCCATTGCAAAGTATATATTTTGCATTTTGCTATATTTTTCCGGGCTGGAAAACTGGCATTAAACTTGCACCTAGCAAGAAATATGTGAACCATATTGAAATTTCAAAATACATGTATCCTTATGAGGGTTTGGTGGATATATTTAGCTATAAAATTGCCCAAGAAGTTCCTCATAACCCGGTGGAAGTGACTGCTCATGCCTAATGTGCCTACTGGAATCCACATGCAGCCATATTCCTTGAAGCAAGCAGTGCTGGATGCTGCCTCTTCTCCCTGAAATCATGCTTTTTCTAAGGAAAGATGGCAGACCCAGGGGAAATTGTGAAGGTGACATTGCGAGGGTGACATTGGCATCTCCTGTCACTCAGGCCACCTGTCCTATTCCAAAAAGCTGAGGGAAGGTGGTTAGACATCAAGAATGATCCATCCTGAAGACCGGGTCCAGTTCGTATGACATCACAGCAACTGGCAGACTTACATATATCTTTCAACCAATTCTTCCTGGTGTTTAAATATTTTGTAGACACTCTGGAAGACACAGAGAAAGCCTGTCTTTGAAGAAAAGTCCAGTGGACATTTCACCTTCAGTGGACTTCCATGAGATTGTCTTCCATGAATGGCTCCCTCCTGAGGCTGATCCTCCACAACATGGTTTTTGTGGTTGTCATTCATAAATGAGGTTCATATGTAATGAGACTCAACACGCCACGCACCGTGTTCACACAGATGGGTCTTTCTCCTGGCCACAGTTGACTGAGCCAGGAGAGAGTGCCCGCCTGGAGCCTGGCCAGTCAGAATCCCTCCACCAGGGTTTCCCAAACAGCAAGGACTCAAAACATGGGTTTCCTTCTCAGGGAGTTTCCTTCTCCCTGAGCAGCTGAAGCTGTTAAATGAGCACAGCGTATCGCCAGGTCCAGCTACGTGAAGGAAGCTGTTCTGTCTAGTGGGAAAAGAGAGAAGCCAACAGAGAGAGAATGGAGGAGAGCTTTCCAGACAGAGTCCGGCTGAAGTTGAGCCTGAGATCAGTGGCTTCTGAGGCCCGACTGCACTCCTTCCTCCATGTCTGAGAACAAGCTCTGTGTTTCAGAAGCTCCACTGAACTTGGCTCTCACCACCTGCCATTGAAGGAGTCTTGACCAATAGCCCACCCCAGCCCAACATATGCTCTTTGGTTTTCCTTAGAACCAGATGTTGCTGATTTCCTGTGGTTCTCCCTCCAGCCCATTGAGCCAAAACTTCTCAAAAATTGTTCTGTTTCCAGAGCTCACGTCAAGCAGTGTTTCAAATTAGAATAAAGAAGGGCAGACAAAAGAAAAAGAGAGAGTCTGTTGGGATCTAAGTTATACACAGGAAACATCTCTCTGAGCCAGCAACAATGAGAGTCCAACTGGCATGTGTGGTCAAGCCACCCTCGGAGGGGACGCTTCTTCCTCTGCTTGTAAGAGAGTCCCTTTTTGGAGCATGGAGCTAAATGAGGGTGATTTGTCACATTTCTTTCTTTACTGGTTCACTTACTCAGCTCACGCACTATTTTAATATGCCTCCTACTCAGAAGCAACTGCTTAGGGACAGGGAATGCATCTTTTCCTCCTCCATCTCCTCCTCCTTTGAATCCTGTGATCTAGAGTAGAGGAGGTGGACCACAGATCCTTGTACATGAGTAGATCAACTGTCTTCCTTCTTAAGGAACTGGTTACCATGCAACAAGCCAAATGTATCTCTCGATGCTCCCTAATGAAAAAACGTTATGCCTATATCTAAGGAACCAGAATTATGATGTCCTGATGTTTCTCCTGCATCAAATCCCCAAACCTATCATATTACAACCAAAACAATACCAACACACAGCTTGAGAGGGCTGTGTCTACAATTTCACAAGGGTTGGAATTATGGATTTTGTACTCACAAAGAAGTGTTATGAGTGTCAACAAGACTTGGGGTTAATAATAATGCAATACGCTTAGTTTTTTATGTGTAAATATTTTCTGCAACTTGAGCACCATTCTAAAATTAAACATGGAAAAAGAAACGTGTGCACATAACTTAAGCAAAGAAAATTTAGCTGAAAGTAAACAGACATCCCACACAACCACTCTACTATAAGAATTCTAAAACCTTATGATTTTTTAAAATATGTAGTTTAAATCTTACAATTGCTTTTCTTCTTTCCAGCAACTGAATATCTTACTATAGAGGAGAGGAGGGAAGTGGGAATGGAATAGATTTTTCTAATCCATTAACATTTTTTTTAGCATATCTTCCTCCAACATCTGTCTCAGGCCATTTCACCAAGTAGAAAGACTCTTTTCTTTCATTAAGCCAAATTATATTTTGAAAGTTTAAAAGCTTTTAGCAGCACCCATTAGCAGTATTGTCTTTGTTAAAATACACAGATGGAGGGGTCTCCCAATGGCAAGTGATTTTCCAAGCCAGGGTTATTTAAAACATATAATAATCACAAGGAGATATTAATCAACAAGGCTTCCAACAAATACAGCCATCAGATTTGCACCTGGGAGTAGCTGCTTCAAGTAAAATATACCCCTTGACTGTCTGGGATCCTAATGAGAAGTCCTGGATTTTCTCTTGGGCTTTGCAATATTAGAACCCTGTGTGAAGCAGAATCAGAGAAAACAGAAAACACAGAGGTGACTACAGTCAGCAAGTAAGGCCATGTTTCATCACTTAGGATTATAACTATAAAATGGTAAATATCCACATGAGCCCCTAATTTGTTAGTAGAGTGTTTATAGAGCCACTGAATCATTCAACTGGAATTACATAAGACACTATGTTACCATTTAAGAATTATATTTCTTGTCATATTTTATGCTGACTCCTGCGTATGATGCTGGGGGTGTGAAACAGAGCACAAGCCAGGGACAGTGGCTCATGCCTGTAATCCTAGGACTTCAGGAGGCTGATGGGGGTGGATCACTTGAGGCCAGGAGTTTGAGTCCAGTCTGGCCAACATGGCGACACCCTGTCTCCACAAAAAAATGCAAAAAACAAAATAGCCTGGTATGGTGGTTCATGTCTGTAATCCCAGCTACTTGGGAGGCTGAGGCATGACAATTGCTGAAACTCAGGAGGCGAAGGTTACAGTGAGCCGAGATCATGCCACTGCACTCCAGCCTGGCTAACAGAGCAAGCCCCTGTCTCAAAAAAAAGAAAAGAAAAGAAACACAAAGCCGACTGCCTCTATATCAAAAGCAGACAGGCAAGGCCATAGCCATGGAGTTAAGACACTAAACTACGTTGGATCTCAGGAAGGTCGATAACTAGAGTCCTCAAAGAGAGACCTAACATGGTTTCCATGACTGTGATGGTGATGATGGTGATTCAGGGGATGGGGGGAGTACTATGCTATGAATAATGCTAAAAGTAGGAATTTTTTGAGTACTTACTATCAGGCTGTATACTGAGTACTGTATGTGTATTACCTCATTTAATCTTTGCAAAACCCTGTAAATCCATTATTGTTATTAAGGACATTTCACAGGGTAAGATCATAATTCCCTGATAAGTAACTTGCCTAAGGCAGCCAGCTAGTGAATGGTCAGCTGGGAGTACCCCTCGGTCTATAATGCCAGAGTCTGTGACCCTGACAGGGATTGGATAGCATCCAACGCATTCTGGTCCCACCTGGTTTTGCTCATTGATCTGAGGCCAGGAGCCCAAGGAGATCTGCCTACCCACACTTGATTTGCAATGTAGCTGTGTCTGTTTATTAAGTGCAGTTATACTTTAACTGGGATCTTGCAAATAATCTGTTCTTCTGGCCTGATACAATTTGCTGCTTCTGAAGTGGCAAACTTAAGGAGACCTTAGAAATTGGATAATAATTTAAACCTTCCAAAGGTTCTTATAAAAAAAATTGAACGTAGCTTTTAAAATTAATTAGCTTCAAGAGTTACTAGTGAAAGCATAATATCAATGGTAACACTGGTCCTTTGCAAAATTCTTACATAATTTGAAACTTCTGGGGTTGTGGACAAGAGAGTTCATATTCTCAGTGGCAAGTTTATGCATAATCTTTTTGAAATATAACATAATATATTTTTAAGTCAGAAAACAGAAGTTCTTATCCTGAGAACCCACAGAGCACAGATTAATAATTAGAAGTATGTTCCTGGTTTATTTCTATGGAGCTCGGTTTCATCAACTGTAAAAACTGAAATTACAGCATCTTTTCTCCCCATGTCACAGAATTAAAAGGATCAATTCAGATATGGACGTGAAAGCTTTTTGAGATATAAAAAGGAAAAAGTCTTATCCAAATGGAAGTGATTTTTTTACAGTTATAGCCACAAAATAAAACAAAAGAATTTTAAAAGCCTCGTTCTCCTGTCCTCTGTTATATCATCTTTTTTCAGGCTTATTCGCAGGAGTTTGTAACCAAGGATGCGACTGCCTTTATTCTCTCTCCCTGCCCCCAATTTATGTGAGATAGCTCGTCAGTGCACATTTCAGATGGAGGATAATTCAGAGCCTTCTCATACCCACACACCCTGGAAGTTAAGGAAAGGAAGTCTCCCACCCAAGAAGAGGGCACCTTTATATTAATTGTGCTTGTTGAAAGTTTTATGTAATACTTCCAGTAAAACAACACCCTAAGACAGGTGCGTTGGGCAACTGAAATGCTATGGCCAAATTATTAGAGAACATCAAAGTTGTTTAGTAAAAACCAAGACATTGGAGAAAGTGCTGACATCTAACTTCAATGACAATAAAAAACAATAAGGCTCTTGCTCAAGCATCCAAGCAGCCAAGGGGAACAGTGTACTGTAGAAGCACTCCTTTGCAAGCTGCAGAAAACTCCCCTCAAAGCTGTTTAAATAAAAAGAGAATTTATTAGCTCACATCAAGTGAAGGGCTAGGGTGGATATGGCAGCAGGCATGATGGACTCCAGAGCCCCAGCCCTTGTCTTCACGGACTGGTGTCTCCCCGAATTCCTGTATCCCTCAACACTATTGAAAGTTTTCCCTTGCTATGGAAAAATGGCTACCCACAGCCCCCAGGCCACAGAAGAAAGGAGTTTTCCTTCTAGGTAGGTTCAGCAAAAATCTGGGCTCCACATGATCACCCCTGCACCCATCCCTGTAGAAGGGCACTCAGTAAGATTACCAGTTGCACCTTGGTCACATGGTCACCCCTGCAACTGAGGCCAAGCCCAGAGGAACCGCAGGGCCAAGAGTACAAGAAATTGCGTCCTCGATGTGCAATCTTTTGTTACCAGAAGGGGAAATGAATACTGGGTGGTGACAAGCAGCCAATCCACTGTGCAAACCTGGAGAAAGCATAAGAACATCATGACCAACTCACTTCATGACAGCTCCTTCTTAATTTCTACAAACGCAGTCCAAATCCTGGGCTCTGTGATTAAATATCAGGCATGCTCCTGTCCCTAATGGAGAACCCATCTCATCAGCTGAGTCCCCACCCATATCTCCAGCATCCTCCAATGTCTTGAAAACCAGAGGAAACTTCCAATTAAAAGAATTTTTGAAACTTTTTAAAAATCCACAGAGACGTGCCCTCTCCCATGGGACAGTATTTTAAGTTATTAAAAGAGGTGCTTCATTCACTGTCCTGGTCTGAGGTGCTTGCCTCTGAATTTGTGTTCGTGCAATATCTGCAGCAACGCAGAGGACACAGAGTGGCCAACTGGCCTGGATGTGGTGATCAAGAGGGCTCTCTCCAGTGATCCTTCCGGGAAACAAGAAAGAGTCACACCAAAGCTTTGTTCCTCTCTTGAGCTCTGAGAAGGAACATTCTAGCAGTTCTTTTCTGTGTCTGGTAATCAGCAGTGCACTGCATCCTGCTACCCAATCGAGAAGAATGCTGGGGGCAGGGAGGAAAGCCAGGCATTTCTATCTGGCTTTTAAACCTTTCTTTTGGCAGATGAGGAACTGAGATTGCAGCCTCATCATTTCAATCCTGGACAAGAAGCAGCCCATATTGAAAGTCTAGTTTGTGTCTCCACAACAATACAGCATGGAGTAGGGAGAAAATAGAGCCAAGAAGCTCAAAGCTAGAGGAAGATTAATTTAAGCTTGGTGTTTCACAGATGAGGAAATTGAGCATAAGTAGTGCAATGGCTTGGTCAAAGTTCTGCAGCTAATCAGATGAATAAACAAGGCTAAAAGGTCTGTTTGGGAAGGCATAGTAAGTGCTTGTACATAGAAAGCCCTCAATCCGTGAAAACAGGGTTTGGAGTCTAGCACAGCTGGATTTAAGTCTCGTCTATGTTTCAGCTGTGTAGCCTTGGGCAATTTAATGGATTTCCCTATGCTTAATTGAGAAAACACTACCTATGTCATACTATTGTCATAAGGATTCAGAATGCTTACCAAAATACTTGCCATTAGTAAGCACTCAAAAATGCATGATTATTCTGGAATTTTACTTTTAGAAAGGATGAAAAGAAGGAAAGAAGGGAGAAAGGAAGACACAAAGTGGTCACTTTTGAAAATCAACTAAATCAGAGAATTTCTTCACATACTTAGAAAGTAAAAATGAACAAAAGATAAAAGCCTAAAGAAGACAATAGAATGAGATTAAAATAGACCTGGCAGGCCTAAGTAAAGATAATGAAGAGAAAAACAGTGCCATTGCAGAAGTCACAAATGTTTTAGAAGCTGCGGTTACCAGAATTGACACTGCAGAAACCAATTCAATAACATTCAGGACAGGACTGAAAAGTCACAGATAACATAGAGACAGAAGACAAAGAAACAAAAGAATGACAGAGAAAATTACTGTTCTGGGCTGGACATTTGAGCCTCCCAGATTGTCTAGGCTGGACACCTCTGGGATCCCTGGGGAGCCTCAGCAGGGAGGCTGCCCTACCCCCCAGTGAAGACAGCCTACATCAGGGGCTACAGCCACACACACAGTACAACCAACACATGCACCTGGCCCCAGGTCAGAGCCTCAGCCATTTCTCCTAATACCACGGGCTTAGGTTTACGTCTGCATGCAACCCCCTTCTCCTCACACAACCTCCAGGCTCAGATGAAGCATCACCGCTGGGGCAAGGACTGTGACTCCTGGCAGCTGCCAGAGGGTCCAGGTAGCACAACCAGTATGGAGGAGTAGGTGGTGAACGCTGTGGCACAATTGGGTGGAAGGGAGCAAGCAGACACATGTGACCAAGACTCGGTGACCAATGATTGGTGACTCCGCCCTCTGCCTGATGAACTGCTCCAGAACACAGTGGTTCTTGCAGCCGCGGAACACCAGCTGTCTTCTGCAGCCTGTGAGAGCAGCTCAGGATTGCACAACCATGCTGTTGCTGTGTCTCTGCCTTTGTTTCACTCACTGCCATTGTTCTTTCATCCTTGCTGTCCTGGGATTGCATTCCAAACAAATGGTTGCCATGAAGTTTTGTTCATATTCTGCTTTGGGGGGAATTCAGACTTAGATAATGACCCAAATATGATAGACAATGGAGATGATATTGGGTTCCATGAAGTAGAGAATAAAACAAGAGAACAGAGAACAGGCCAATGGAATTAACAATAAAAATGTAAGAGAAGAGGACTTTCTAGAAATGTACCATGACCTAGAATATTATTAGGGAATGAGAAATATTGTGGTTTATCCTGGTAAGATTACTAAGCTTCAAAACAACTAAAAGAATCTTACAATATTCAGTAAGAAGAAACAGGTGGCTTAGAAGCAAAAATAAAAAATAAAAGATAGGCTTGAATGCCTCCTCAACAACACAGGACTCCAGGATAAAAGGGAGCAATCAAATGTCTACAATATTTTGACAGAAAAAAAATGCAAGTCTGAAAACTATATACTCAAGAAACTGTTATTTACGTGAAAAGTCTGCAGAAGGACACTCTAAATATGCAAAAAGGATTAATACATGAAATGCACCTGACATAATCTCACCCAGTAAGTAATACTGTCCTGGAACAGAGATTTAAATAAAACCTTAAAACCTTTTATTGTCTTGAAATGGGAACATATTTTCTTTCCTATGACCAGAAGCCAGAAACCGTAAAGGAGAAAAAAGAAAAATATTTGCAAGGCAAACACAAACAATGCAAAATATAGTTAGAAATATGGCAAAAATGCTAACATCCAATTACACAAGGAAGTTTTAACATCAGTAAGAAAAGATGCCCAATTGAAAAATGGACCAAATACATAAAAAAGCAACTTATAAAAGATTTCCAAGTGTGTGTATGTGTGTGTGAAAATGTTTCTTACTCATAACAAAAAAAAGTACAGATTCAAACAAGAATGTGATATTGCTTTTTACTTAACACATTGGCAAAATTGAAAAGGATAGACAATGTTCAGTGTTCCTATAGTGATGTGACTGTTCTAGGGGGCACGTTACAATAAATGTTGAGATTGTAAATGTGTATATCCGTTCACCAGCTTTCTCACTTCTAGCACTTTATTATTATAAAACAAGAGGAAAGAAGTGTAGTAGTATACATTGTAGCAGTCTTCCCATTAGCATAGTTCTGTGAATGATCAAAATCTGCATTAATAGAAGATAGCTTAACTAAGTATGATATAGCCATTCAATTGAATACCATATAGATGTTTAACACAGTGGTATATTTCACCATTCTTTGACCTGGAAAGATATCCATCAATATTGTGGAAGTGAAAAAGTGGATTTCAGAATAAGAATTTTATAATCATGTTTATATAAAAAAGTATGTGTGTGTGCATGCACGCATTCTCCCACCGTCACACAAGTATCTGAAAGCATGAGAGTGGTTCTGTATAGGGAGAGAGAGATAGGGGTTACATTTTTACTTCTTGTGTAAATTTTCTAAATGTCTGATTTTTAAATTTACAGTAAGAGTCACATTAACACAACTGTCTTCATTTAAGAAAAAACCACTTAATCTTTTTATGCCAAGAGATTACGACTTTCATTGGAGAGTTCCTGTGAAGTTGGTCTTGCTGTTTGCCACTTTTGCCATATTAGGGTTCCAGAAATAAAGAGCACCCAAGTTAGGACAACCAGAGGCTATGCATTCAGAACTTCTATGGCAAGGGTCAGGTGTCATCACTTGCATTTGGCAGGGACATGAAGGCAGGCAGGGGAGTGGGAAAGTTTCATAGTGAGAGAAAGGATGGCTTCTGGTGTGATATGCTGGCAGTGTGTTGGTGTGGGGAAATTGGAGGTGGAGTAATGTGAAGTAAGACATCCTATGTGATTGATTGGAGAAGATACTTGGCTTTCTCTGCTGTTTCTGAGTTGGAAATGGTGGCGTGGGAGTGGGAATTAGGAATGATGGCAGTCATTGACCATGTCCTGGCTGTTCTGAGCCAGTTACTGCAGTGATTGGCTTCCTGGACTGGCTGCTGCAGCCTTGGGAGTGTGCATTATTGTACACGGTCTGACCATTGCCCGTTTGTATATTCATTTCTCAATGCATTGCAATTAATTTACATTATTGGCCACATCATTTCTAAAAATATAGAACTCTTCCCATGGGACTCAGCCATATCAGCATCTATATTAGCTTAGCAATATACTCAGAATAATATCTAATCCATATTTCCATTATCAGCAAGTATTATTTGCCTTTATTATTCACTGATTTAAAGTATGAGTTATAGAGCCAACTTTTGATTCAGCATTAAACTGGAATGTTCGTAACATCCCTGATGTGGCTGGCTACCATTTATGGAGCACTCACATGAAATTAAGCACTGGGTTGAGTGCATAACAGGTATTATTTCTCTTACCGGTCACTACAGCCCCACTGGGATGTCACTGTGAGTTCCATTTTACAGATGAGGAAACTGAGGCTTGAAGAGGTCCAGGAACATGGTCACAGTCATGGACCTTGATAAATGGAATGCCCTTTGAGCTTGGGTATGTCTGACTGTAAAGCTGGTGCTTATAAATCCCAGGAAATGTGAGACCCTGTAAAATGATTTGACCACATATAAAGCCTGGGTTACTAAATCCCAGAGAAGCCTGAGAGAGAATGCAATGCACCAGCTCTGAGCTGCGGATCTTACTTCTTAAAGACTATAAAGGAATCTTAACCCATAATTCTTTTTATGTACCTGGAGAGTTTCCATCATGGTTGCAGGAAGCAGGATTCTAGCTAGTGTCATCCTTTGGCAGTGACCATAATTCACTTTGATAATTACTAACCTGCTTCCCCAAGAATGCACAGAGTTCCATCATGGACAGGGGAACAAGAGTTACAAATCCCCTGTAGGCTGTCTTCTCCAGTGAAACTTTCAGTGCATTTACTGTTGTAGATGGCAAGATACCACAACTCCATTCTTTACAGAAGAGTTACTTTACAATGTTATATCAGTGTTTACCAAGTGCATGGGCAGCTTCTTTATAATTTCATAATTTTCTGTTTGAACTGGACCCAGTCATTTTCTAATTGCTCCTTTGTTCTTTCCCATGGGAATACATTTCACTATGGGAAATATATCTTGAAAATTTCAAGACACCTTTGTTTCCCCTCACTGTGTCCTTTTTGCCATTTCTATTTACTTACTCTCCACACTGTCTCTCCTGTCATCAAATGCAGCCAACTTTTCTTAACCAGCCCATGCCATTCAAAAATGTTGGAACACTTAAGTAAGATAAAAACTTCAGACCCTGGGCTGGAGACACATTCATATACTGGAGTCAGACTGCCTGGGTTCCCAGCTTGGCTTTACTGCTTTCAAGATACATGATCTTTGGGAGGGAACTTAACCTCTTTTCACCTAATGGCTTATCTGTGAAATGGGGCTAATAAGAGTATCTACCTAACAGGTATTTTGTTGTATTTTTAGGGTTGTTATAGAAATCGAGTGAAACCATATGTAAACATCCTGCAGATGGAACGATCCTGCAGGACCCGGTCTTGGTCTTTGTTATTCTGGAGAGGGATGTTTGTGCTGCATAGGTTGCATCTGTGGCTCCATCAAGGTTTGTGCTCCAGGATAGGGATCTTGCCTGTCATCTCCCTTTGTGTGAGGCAAGCATGAGAATGACCTTGCAAGCTAGGAACAAACACTGAGCTGGTGGAGTCAGCTGCTCAGAAAAGCTGCACACCTGACTTGGGGGAAGGTGGCACTGGGGGAAGTTGAAAGTGTGCACAGCCCCCATAAAGAGAAGCACAGGTGAGCGTCCATCCCAGACAGACCTGCAAGAGCCATTAGAGTCAACCAAAAGACCATCTTTACCCCATAAAGGAGAAGTCAAGCCACAATCTTCCACCAACACAGAAGCCTGCCTCTTTCCTCACCATATGAGTGTGTCTGAATATTAACAAAGAGGAGTTCAGGACGGAAAGAGTGGAGAGGAGGCTCCTGGATGCTCACTGTTATTTTCTGATGGGACAAAAGGAGAAATGAGAATAGTGAGTGTAGGAACAGGCCTTTGATATCAAATTGCCATATTCTCAGCCTTACTACATGTGGGAGATGAAATCCAATTGTGTTCAGATTTCCCTTCCCTAAAATGTTGATCTCTTCCTGCAAATACTCAAAGATGAATGGGAATGAATTTTTGGAGTAGAAATTTTATAGCATACATCTTTGTTTGTTTTTTAAGGATTGAGCATTAGAAATAAATAGCCAACAGAAAAAAAAAATGAGAAGAGCACCCTAAAAAGTCAAGTGCAAAAGTAGAAATCTAAATTATTTTATTTCTTTGCTTGAGCTTTAACCCACAGACTTTTCACTCATACTTATGTGTATAAGTCAGGGTTCCCTAGAGGGATAGAACTAATATATTTATGGAATTTACTAAGTATTAACTCACAGGATAACAAGGTCCCACAATAGGCTGTCTGCAAGCTAAGGAGCAAAGAGAGCCAGTCCAAGTCCCAAAACTGAAGAACTTGGAATCTGATGTTCAAGGGCAGGAAGCATCCAGCACAGGGGAAAGATGTAGGCTGGGAGGCTAGGCCAGTCTCTCCTTCACATTTTTCTGCCTACTTTATATTCTAGCCATGCTGGCATCTGATTAGACAGTGCCCACCCAGCTTAGGGGTGGGTCTGCCTTTCCCAGGCCACCGACTAAAATGTTAATTTCCTTTGGCAACACCCTCACAGACACACCCAGGATCAATAGTTTGTATCCTTCCATCCAATCAAGTTGACACTCAGTATTAACCATCACTTCATGCATCCCTCCAAAAAAATAATGGGTGATATTTCTGTTATAATCTCAGTAGATATTTGTGAGAACAAAATGTTCCTCATTCACACATGAAAAAGAATTCAGAGCCATGGCATTCTAGCTTCAAGGCGAGTTTTAGAGGATGGGCCAGGAACCTGCTCTACTGTCCCAAATTCCCTCAGCACCTTGGAGAGCAACTGCGTTCCCATCTCAGCCTCCTGGCCCAAACAAGGGCTTCACATCACAGCTTAATTACTCCTCAGGGCAGAATCGCGAAGCAGGCAAGGAAGGAGGAATCCGTGTCGCTGGATGTCATTCACACAACGAATTACTCCTACTTTTATTGAAACCTGCTATGTGTGTATTTCAGTTTTCATCCTTAGGAATTTATGAAAACCAAAAATACATTTGATGATTTTTAATTTTTATTTTTTTCTTAAAAACCCTCCAGTGGTTTTCTCTCTCACTCAGAGGAAAAACAAAAGTCCTGCAGGAGGCCTCCTACCTGTGTGATGCCATCTCTCTCCACCCTCACCCTACTCACTCCAATCCAGGAAAGTGGAATTCTCGCAATTCTCAGCGATGCCTTACCTGACTGCTGAATCAGAAATTGCACCCCATCTCTACCCCACAATACTCCAGCTCCCCTTCCTTGCTGTTTCTCTTTATTAACATCTGAAATACTATGTACATACACACATATATACACACATATATAGGATTATATTACCTGACCGCTGAATCAGAAATTGTACCCCATCTTTACCCCACAACACTCCAGCTCCCCCTTCCTTGCTGTTTCTCTTTATTAACATCTGAAATACTATGCACACACACACATATATACATATATATATAGGATTATACATTAAATATATATTCTTGTTTTCTCTAACTCCGTCACCCCATCCAACTCCAGTAATTGTGCTCTATTTTCTTCACGGCTGCATTCTCAGTACCTAGAACATAGAAGGTGCTCAATACATGTTTGCCAAAAAAAATTAATAAATGAACAATCTTCTAACATAAGTAATACTGGCCCCATTTTATAGATAGATGATGAAGCTTGGGCTCAAAAGGATTCTAGAAGCTTGAGCAACTAGAAGCTTGGTACAATTGAGTGAAGGAGGACCCCAGGATTCAAGCACAGTTGGTGTGGCCCAGGTGTCTTTGGTATCTGGCCTCCTAAGCTTCCCTTTGCCCTCCCCTTCTCCATGCCAGTATTCTCTGTCTCCAGGTACCTGTGGTCCTCATGAATTCTTTCCCTTCCCTTCCAATACAATCTCTCCAAATAGAACATGAAGCTCAATCACATTCAGGTAGAGTTGACAAAAATTGACTAAAAGGTAATACATCCCTCAGAATGTTTGCATTCCAAGGGCTTACAAAGCTTTGCCTGATGCCTCCAGCTCTAAAGGTGAAATTCAGGCCTCCAGCAGCAGTACCCCTGGTGTTGGGGGATAGAGGGTCACCAGGGTCCTCTCATCGCTGCCCCCTGTCCCCGCAAGCCACTCTCCTACCTGCCAATGCAGCCTTGAGAGCAGGCCTTGCTCTTAAACATTTTATTCCTAAAACTTTAGCAAGAGGTACAATTTTTCTTCAAAAAGAAATTTTTCCTGCCTACCAGCGTTTCATCTGCTATGATTTTTGGAGTGTAAATAGTTTTTCATAGGCCTTTTTCCCCCTGAGGTTAAAATGATATTTTAGATCTAGAAGTGGGAAGTGAATTTTTCCAATTATGTTTTTGGCTTTTTATTATTCCAACCAATCCATATAAATGCAAATAATAGAAAACTAGGAAGATTCTCCTTAAATAACAATCTTTTCTCTTCTGTACACAAGATGCCCCATTGACACCACACTTACTATGAGCTTATTAATGCAGTAACTCGTTTTCTACTTCGCAGGAGTAAATAAAGTCTATCAGGCTATCTAATTAGCTTTCCTGCCAATAACATTAGGCAGATAAGAAATGCCATTTCCCTGACAAGCTTCTGTCAGATCTTGCACATTTTATTGGAAGCACTTTGCATGTTACCCTTGAAACCTCACAGCGCTGCAGAGCCCCTTTGCCACATTTGCAGATGCTCTGAGAGGGCTCCAGTTTCAGGGCCAAGGGTAAGGAGAGTGGCGCTGCCACTGGCTGATGGCTTAGATTTTTAAAGTCACCTCATAGGAACAAAGGCAGAGGCCCTAGTGACAGAAAACAAAGAGACACAAGGGTTGCCTGAGGACCTCACTTCATCTATGTCCACATACATAGGGAGAAGTGAGAAACAGAATGATTGTTTGGGATTAAAAAAATTAAAGGTACATTCACTTTGAAGGTGTTCGTTTGTTTCTGATTTCAGATATTTCTTTAAAATCTCAATGACTTCATCCACCTCTGTGGCCATGAAGCAGGAAGGCAACTGGATGCCATTGGTGGGTCAAGGGAATGGCTCCAGATCCTACACCAACATCTGGAGCACTGCTGGGCTGATCTCTCATTTCGACACCCGCACAGCAGTCTCCCACCTACACCACTCCACACACCCTGGAACAGAGACAGGGGACACCGTGCTGCTGAAGGGCTGGTGGTGGGCTAGTATGATCTCTCATGTGACTGCTGGTGGGGGAAGGTGCTAGAAGCACTGCTAACGTGAGCAGGACTGAGAAAAGACCAGACCCCCGACAGGCAGATGAGGGAGCAGCAGAGGACCTGGTGGAGGACGCCTGTCCTGAGCTAGCTCTTCCTCTCCCAGTGCCGCCCATACCCTGCATCCCCACCTGCTTGTCCTCACGGATGCCCACAAGCCATGTTTGCATCAAGACTCAAGGGCATGCCTTTGCGTCTAGAAAATCGGCCCATAGCTACCCACTCTGCCGTGTGTTCATGTGCATGTGTGTGTTTTTGGGGAGCACTGATGGGGAGGAGGTGATCTTAGAAAGAAAATATGGATTTGTTTAAGCAAATGTTTAAAAATGAAGGGTACATCTGGCTTTCCTATACATGGAATATCCGCTGAAAGAAGGATCAGACCGAAAGGTCACATGTGTCCTTCTGGATCCAAGGAACAGTGCTGGTGCAGTGGATGACACAGCAGAATGAGCAATGTCCTCCTTCTCCTGCTCTCTCGTACCCCTGCATAGGGGTCTGCCCTGCCACGGCCCACACGTCCATCCCATTCGGGAAAACGTTACTAATGGACCACGTAAATTGTTTTTTTCTCTCACAAGTGAGGTTTGAGACAGGTTTACTTTTTAAAAAAACTCAGTTTACTCTGTACCAGTTAGGAGAGGAAAGATATTTGAGAATCGAGAGCATGCCAACACTCAATGACAAGGAGACAATGTAGTCTGTGACTACAGACACATGACCCTGCCTGCATCTCTGACTTCTGCAGAGAGAACCAGGCGTGGGTCACTGACCCCAAAGGGAAATTAAAGATGCTGACCTGGGGGAGGTGCTGGGCCTGATGCTGTGAGGCCCTGTAGAGCAACACAAAGCCCCAGGTGGATGGAAGTTATGGGAGAGCAGAAACAAAGATCTTGCAGGCCATCCAGTTTGCAGGGAAGAAAACGCAGCTAGAAGGGGGCAAGGGACTCTGGAGGGCAAGGCTGCTGCCTGATGGCTTCCATTTTTACCAAGCTCCTCTGTACCCCTCAAAATGTTTCCCTGAGGTTCCCTGATCCTTAAAATAAATGCCCCTTCCTGTAACTCACATTTACATGATCTATGTTACTTCATCCCTTAATACTTAGGATGAATCTATGTAACAAGAGTGAAATAAGCACACACCACAAACATGAAACCACTTGTTTTTGTAGAAGTCACCAACAAAGCATAGAAGACCTTTAGGGGCCTCGGTTTCTTTCAGTGGGCACGTGGCACATCACCAACAATATGGCATGTGTGAAGACTGCTTTGTGTAGAAATTGATTTGGTTGAGCAGACCTAGCTGGTTACAGTAAGACCAACTCATCATGAGTACTGTTTTCTGAAGACTCTGTGTCTCTGTCCAAAGCTGATGACTAAGGACAGGTCACCACAGGCAGCTTCCGCTACCCTTAGTCTAGGAGCTGTGTGTGGCTTACAACAAACACCCTTAGTGTGCTGCAGAATCCAATATGCATGAACAGATTTATTAACTTTATGCATTTGAAATAACACGTCAACCAAGGTCACATTATCCTTTTAAAAAAGCAATGTCAGGAGTTTCAAAGCAAAGAGTGGGGAGTCTTTCCTGGAAGGAAAGGGGTAGGAGAGGGCGTTAATCAGCATGGTTTGTGGAACAGGTTTCCAAAAGGCTGCCCCAACAACACAGGGCACTGTCAGTCTCTCTGCTGTTGTTACTGGCAGCATTTCTGTATTTAAAGATTTTAAAAGGCAACAAATTTCCGAGACAAGACAAAACAACACCCTATAGCTAAGCATGTTTGGAATTGGAAAAGGGAGACAAGAATTGCATCTAGAGGGCTATGGCGATGTTTCTTCTTGGTATCAACTAATTAATTAATTGATACAGCTGTATCATTCATCTTAACTTTAGTTAATTTCATGAGCCCCTTAGAAACAGAAATAGTACATCCCCAACCCCAAGAATTGGCCCTGTTAAGTCATTTGAGAAAATGGTATTAAAAGGAAAAATAAGCATCACAATATTCGTGTTACGATATTATAGGCAGGAAAAAAAATCACACTATTGTGATGACTGTCAGCATGCTCATGCATTCTGGCCAAGTTAAGATCAAAGGAAATGTGTCCATCCCATTTGGGAAAAAGTTACTAATGGACCACATAAATTGTTTTTTCTCTCACAAGTGGAAGTTTGAGACAGGTTTACTTTCTTTTTAAACTCAATTTACTCTGTACCAGTTAGGAGAGGAAAGATATTTGAGAATTGAGAGCATGCCAACACTCAGTGATAAGGAGACGATGGACTTTGAGCATGTCAGTCACATTCTACAGCTTTAGACTAATTCCTGGAGTCCTTTGCACACTTAGTCATGATTTTGCTCTTCGAAAGGAAGTTTTTTTCATCCCTGTGCCAACTCCATTGCGAAAGGACCTTTTCATAAACATCTTCTCTGAAATTGGCTTTAGAAAAGCTAGTTCTTTGCTCCTGTCCAATCTGGTTGGGCAGCTGTTCAGCAGAATGAGAAAGTAATCAGATTTTCCAGACACCTGTCAATTCAGATGGGGGAGGAAAAAGAGAATACAACCTAAGGGTTAAAAGTGTATTTCAACAGTAACAATTTTCAAAATCTTATGGCGATAAATCTAATATATCAATCATCTTAAAGGCAGAAGTTTTGCTAAAACACAGTATTTACCTAGATACAAAATATTATTTGGAGTGATCTACTCGCTTGTCTAATTTTTGCATTACTTGTATACTTGCTGCTATTCTGTATTTATATCATGCACTATACATAAGTTATCTCGTTGCTGTTATTTTATAAAGAATATTTCAAGCAGCACTAATTAGCCCTGGGAATTGTTTCTGAAATTCAGTTAGAAAAACAAGCCATGAAGATTGGACTTTAGGTTTCAATCAGAGCCACTTTTCTCCTGGGGCCTGTCCTGGGCCATTTGCCAAGTTTCCTCATAAGGATGTCTTGCTACTTGAACAATGGCACCTTCAACTTCTGACTTTAGTTCTGGTCCTCATCAGCGGCTCGGGATCCAGACAGCGTAGGATAGTGGAGGGTGCTTCGTGGTGGAAGAAATAGATCTGCAATCTTAGAGTTCAATCGGGCCTTCAAGAACATGAAGTTCAACCCCATATTTTGCAGATGAAGAAGCTAAGCACAAGACCAAAGGTGCATGCCCCGTGTCACGGGGCTGGAGATTCCAAGAGGCAGCTCTGACCCAGGGCTTAGGTATGAATCATCAACACTTGTCATGTTTCCCCTCTTATGTGGTTTCAGAAGAATTATAACACACTGTTAAGATGCTAATACAAAGTTCACCAATAATGCAAAGCACAGTTTTATCCATGATCTGTGTGCTGCTTGCTTTATGGGCATCATCTTATCTTACTCCTGAACAAAGCTCTGTGACGTAGGTGCTGTTAGTTTCAAGGTATCTGACTCCAAGTTTAGGTTTCTCAACTATACTAGAACTACAAGAAGAAAAAGAAACTGAGTGCTTTTATTATCAATAAAGAGACATAATACAATGTAAAAACCAAACATTATTTCTATCGTGGTTCAGGGAAACAAGTTTAGTCTCAGGTTACTGTATCTGGAAGCTGAAATGGAGCCAGAGTGCATAAAGTGTTCCCCGTAATTCTTCACCCGCGGTGGAGTGGTTTACTGAAGATTCAGTGCATCCCAGACAAATCCTTCCTACTGTCCTCTGGGGGAAAAATGGGCTATTTTTTTTCCTTTTTGATCTAGAGAGTTTGGTCAGAGAGTTTCAGAAGTATTGTTCATGAGAAAACCAATGAAACACTCTTAGTTGAACACCCACTACGTGTTTTTCTGTGTGTTAACAGAGGAAATCTAAACATGATAGATAGAATGCCTTCTATTTAAAATCCCCAGCAGGGAGGGGCCTCTGAGTCATTCCAGGAAGGGAAGCAAGCCAGTTCTTTCCAGAAATACTCATGATGCCACCTTTATACTGCAAAAGAAATGTATCAGTTCTGGTTATGAGATTCCTGAAACATCCCTAAAAAGATACTGATGTTCTTTGCTGATCATTAAAGGCAGCCCTTGCCAAGCAGACTCATTAACATAATAAGATTGTATATGTGCCTGGTTAATGGACTCAGTGAAGTTCACAACAAATATTATAAAAGCCTATGTGTCATCTGCCTGCATAATCATTCACCCTAAGCAATCAAATTGGCATGAATACCATCCACACTCTTACTACAGGACTAGGTAATAACAAGAACAAAACTGTCACATGCAAAAATAGAAATGAGGAAAATGCAGTGAAAGGAGAAACATTTCATTTATGGACAAGGAAGTCTCATGAGTATTTTAGAACAAAGTACATTCTTAAGTTTTTTAAAAAGAAGCTACAGAGAAGTGTCTCTTATTCAACAGAAATGTCATGAGTAAACCTTTGAGGAAAGAACAGAAAGTAATTAGGAAGACACTTGAGAAAATATATCAATTTATGGATTGTGACTTATCAGCTTGATCAATGTGGTGTCTTATAGAACTGATGACTAAATTAGCTTTGAATGCTCATAGGAGTAAAACCAAAAATAAATAAATAAATGAGAAGCTATATTAAGTAAACAAGAAATTTTAAAATGACAGATGCAAAGATTAGCGAGAAGGCTAATAACATAAATAACTAGATCATTATGTGTAGACATATATTTATCATTTGGGATTTATGTGATATCTCTTTATCCTAAAAGTAGTTTCATAAATCACATTGATTTCAGTAATTATAATGTGACAGGTTAAGTTTTAGTGAAAAAAAGTTAAAGTTCAAAATCCCATCAATGACAAAAGATATTTTAAATTTTTAAACAAAATATTGACATAAAAGCAACTGAAATGCTATGTAGAAATAGTATTAAATATTCCAGAGAAAGATATGTATTTTCTGAATGTCTTGAACAGCTCAATGAACACAAGAGCTCAATCAGCATTCTTGAATAAATATACGAATTAATATTTTATGTGATATTTTATTTAGATCTAACATTCTATTTATATTCTGCAGCTGAAAAAATTAAACTGTTTTTGAAAAATGACCACTGTATTTTTAATATAGTTTCCATGGTTAAGTGTTCACTTTGATTATGAATGAATACATGTGGACTAATAAATTACCATTGGCAAAAAATTATTTTACATTGAAATGAATATTTCCCTTTGCAGGAGCCAACCCTAAATGACTCAAAACAAATTTGAATATAGTCCAGTACTACCTGTCACACAAATATTTTCTTTTGCTAATTTCATCAATCTGCTGACTTTTTCCTATTGAGAACTTGAATAATAAAGGAAATAACTTTTCTGCACATATTCCTTGAGAGTATTTGGAATTTATGTACTTTGCCATTTTAGTCATCTATTTAGGTATCTAAATTAGAGGCAAATCCTTACCTTGGAAGATAGAACTGGATAACACCAAAACACATGCATTGTGGACAGCAACAGAAGTAGGATGAGATTGAGTTTCAGTGAGCTGCAAAGCAGAAAAAAACACAATCAATATTTAGTCTCATCTAGGCAAGAATAAGTAAAATAGCTTGTAAAAATTCAACATTTTTCTTTGCAGAAAAACGTAGCCTTTTACCTAATCATTTTGGACTTCCCAAAATCTATGCAGATTGGTGGTTTTATTGCCAAATTTCTCACACTTACTGTCAGATCCTCTTTGAGTGGCTCTTTTATACCAGAAAAGTTCAGAAGTAAAAATGTCATCTCATCCCTTCTATATGACTAATTGGTCTGGCTGTGGCCTTTTGTTCTTGTTAAGCAGGAAAAGGACATAACATATAGGTATTGTCATTGAGCTGCCCAAGATTGACTTCATTTAAAGTTTGCCATTAAGAATGTCCTTCCAAAGCATTGTCTTCTAGACTGTGCCATTGTGGCATGGGTGGCCAGAGGTCTCAAAAGGAAACAAAAGGTTTTTTTAGTTTCGAGTTTAAACCTTTAAGAAGGATGACATTCTTTCCTTGAATGTCCCAGACATCATGTTTCAGAAACTAATACAAAAGAAATACTTACAGGAATAAAGATTATCTACATGGCCGGGCACAGTAGCTCACACCTGTAATCCTAGCACTTTGGGAGGCCGAGGCAGGTGGATCACCTGCAGTCAGGAGTTTGAGACAGCATGGCCAATATGGTGAAACTCTGTCTCCACTAAAAATACAAAAAGTAGCCGGGTGTGGTGGTGCACACCTGTAATCCCAGCTACTTGGGAGGCTGAGGCAGGAGGCAGGAGAATCGCTTGAACCCGGTAGGCAGAGGTGGCAGCGAGCCAAGATTGTACCACACTGCACTCCAGCCTGGGTGACAGAGCCAGACTCAGATTCAAAAAGCAAAAAATATTTACCCAAACAACTCATGCAGATTATTTACATTTTCTACATTAGATTTCTTTCCTTTAGGACTTGAGCAGTTAAAACAGGAAAGTAAATGTCACACCTTTTCTGCTTGTCATCCAAATAAAGGAAGGACACTGTGTCTCTCCCCTTTCAATGCCATGTGCACTCCCAAAGTCCCAGACCCACAATTCTGGGAGAACCTGTTTGTTATGGCTTCCTTTTTCTCCCCAGGGTATGAGATTTCTCTAGGAAGCCTTTGCTGTCCTTGCACTTCAATGGGCATCTGCATTAATAAATGGATTCAGGAGCGCTAAGTGTGAACAGATGTTGCTGAGGCTTACAATGGAGAAAAACACCAAGGGAGGTGCTTTCCGCTTGGATAACTAGTGTTTCTGAGATGATGCCAACAGTTTTTGAATACAAAGCAACCGAGGATAATCCGTGCCTCCTTGAGATCAGCACCTTTTGGAGGACAAAGCTGCCCTGTGTCTGGGACAGTTGCTGCCAATTTGTTGGCACTGCATTTCTTTCTTTGGGGAACTGTCATCTGCATGATTTTCATGTAGCTGTCAATCATATAGTCACAGTTTGCCATCACAAAGAAAAGCAGGTGACCCAGACTCTCAAGAGAACCAAGCTCACATGATTAGAGCCAAGTTGAGAGGCTGAGGCAAGGGATCCAAACACCTTTGATCAGTGTTCTTATGGGATATTGTGTGGACATTAGGAGACAAAGGGCCTAAGAGCACCAAGGGACTGAACACACACATTTACTTTTGGTTGTTCCAGCTAAAATGCACACACACATAGGAACCCATAAATAATGTGGAAGGATTTTATTAACAAACGATTGATCAAGTAGATCTGAGAAAGGTGTTTACTGAACCCTCAACAGATTCAAATTATTTTTGCATGTAGTGAAGATGGTACCAAAATGGAGGGTTAAGTGGAAATTTGCTTAAGAATCAACTCAATCAACACCACATCCCCTTCCCACTTTCCATTGCCAGACACTGCCTACTCTCTAGCATTGGCAGGAGATGAGAGGTTTATTATTTTTACTTTTTATTTTTGAGATAGGGTTTCTCTCTGTTGCCAAGGCTGGAATGCAGTGGCACAATGATGGCCCACTAAGCCTTAACCTCCTGGGTTCAAGTGATTTTCCCACCTCAGCCTCCAAGTAGCTGAGACCACAGACATGTACCAGCATACTCAGCTAATTTTTAAATTTTTTACGGAGACAGAGTCTCGCAGTGTTGTCCAGGCTGGTCTTGAACTCAAACTCCCGGGCTCAAGCGATCCTCCTGCCTTGGCTTCCCAAAGTGTTGAGATTACAGATGTGAGCCACTGCATCTGGCCAGAGAGGTTTATTCTAAGGAGAAGATAAACAGAGGGAATCAGGTATAGTGAAATGAGAGGGTATCTTTCTAAAAACAAAGATTGAAAAGGATTACACTCAATGCTGAGACTCTCTGCACACTGCCAGACAGGTCTTAAACCTCAAGACAAGTCAATGGAAGATCCTCCTTTGAGGAGCCCAGTAGAAAACTCTAGAGATACAGATGTTAGGATTTCCTAACAAAAACATCTCAACTAACTGCAGTCCACAGAAGTCCACAGCTGACAATTCCCAATAACACACAAAATCCTGCCATGGACTTTTTGGTGTCCACTATTAAACAGACAACCCAGAGACACACTAAAATGAATGAAGGATATTTATGAAGTCATAATCTAACAAAAACAAAGAAGACCAGAACTCTACAGCTATAGTAATTTATCATGAAAAATTGCAACCAAAACACACAGAAAAAAATAACTCAGAGGAAGTAAGAGAAAACATAGGAGAAGAAACCTTAAAAAGAAACACCTTAATATTGTTCATGAAAAGGGTATATACTGAGATATTGTATCTACAAAATAAGAAAAGAAAGCTATAAAAGAAAAACATTGAAGACAAAAAAAAGCTCATGAAAATTAAAATGACAAAAAACTTAGTATAAGAATTGAAAGGTAAGGTTAAATAAATCTCACAGATATCAGAGAAAAAAGACAAATGAGAGACAATTAAGATATTAGAAAAATAAGAATAGTTTAACAGGCCCAGCCATGCTTGAAACTAATTTCTTTCTTTGATTCCCCATTTAATATACCAGCCCCCACATCCTAAACTAGTGATTGTAACTGAAAAAGTTCGACTCACATACCCCAGGCTGAATACAAAATAATAATGGGCCTCCCTTCAATATAACAATGTTGGTTTAGACATAAACCCATAACCAATCCAAATAGTCTCACCCCCAGACAGATAGAAGCCAGACAGATGGCAGCTCTTCCCACCTCTGCCAACACCCTCATGCATTCACTCATTCATAGAACAAGGCTCATAAAGGGAGCAAAGAGTACAAAGTCTTACCATGAATGAGGCTAATGGGATATTTCTGGCATGTATTTGGTCTGATAGATGAGATTCTTGTTCAGACATATTCACTCCCTCCTGTCTCCTCTCTCCACGGCAGTGTATACTTTCCCACCCTTCAACTTTGAGGATGGCCATATAACGTGTTTTGGTGCATGGATCTCAGTAGACATAATGCAACGAAAGGTATGAAAGGCATTTGCTCTCTTGCACATCTGTTAGTGCCCGGAGAAGAACATGCCCATGTCAGGCTGCTGATCCCAGGAGGACAAGAAATCTCATGGAGCAGAGCTGCCCAGACAGCCCAGCCTAGATCAGCCACCCTAGCTTGCAGATACAGGAGCCATGATAAATGGCTGTTGTTAAGTCACTGAGTTTTGGGGAGTATTGGTAGCAGAAGACTGGTACAGGTGTTCAGTAAACAATCACTGAAAGTCTTGAATTCAGCTGCTTCTCAAACGTAATCCTATTGGCCTTTGCTCACCAAACACAAACACCTCCTGGCACCATGAACAGAGGTAGGAACTTACCTCCTAACATTGACCACTGACCCCAGAGTGATCACCTCTCATACATGGTAATAAAGATTATGGAGTAGAAAGGATTTAAAATTAAGTCTTCGCTGGGACAAGTGGCAACCCACATGTAGAAAAATGAAACTAGATTCTTATCTCTCACCTTATATAAAAGTCAACTCAAGATGGACCAAAGACTTTAAATCTAAGACCTGAAACCATAAAAATTCTAGAAGATAACATTGGAAAAACCCTTCTAGACATTGGTTTAGGCAAAGACTTCATGACCAAGAACCCAAAAGCAAATGCCCCCAAAACAAAGATAAATAGATGGGACTTAATTAAACGAAAAAGCTTCTGAACAGCAAAAGAAGTAATCAGCAAAGTAAACAGACAACCCACAGAGTGGCAGAAAATCTTTGCAATCTGTACATCTGACAAAGAAATAATATCCAAAATCTACAAGGAACTCAAACAAATAAGTAAGAAAAAAACAAACAATCCCATCAAAAAGTGGGCTAAGGATATGAATAGACAATTCTCAAAAGATGATATACAAATGGCCAAAAAGCATGTAAAAAGATACTTAACATCACTAATGGTCAGGGAAATGCAAATCACAACTACAATGCGATATCACCTTCTTCTGCAAGAATGTCCAAACCAAACAATAGATGTTGGCAAGGGATGAGGTGAAAAGGGAACACTTTTATACTATTAGTGGGAATGTAAAATAGTACAACCACTATGGAAAACAGTGCAGAGATTCCTTAAAGAACAAATAGTAGAACTACCATTTGATCCAGCAATACCACTCCAGGGTATCTACTCAGAGGAAAGGAAGTCATTATATGAAAAAGATACTTACACACGTATATTTATAGCAGCACCATTTGCAATTGCAAGATATGGAACCAGCCCAAATGCCCATCAATCAACAAGTGGATAAAGAAAATGTGGGATATATATAATTCATCTATATATAATACATATTATATTATGGATTATATTATATTATGGATTTTAAATGTGTGTGTGTGTGTGTGTGTGTGTGTATATATATATATATATTACTCATCCATAAAAAGGAAAGAAATAGTGGCATTCACAGCAACCTGGATGGAACTGGAGACCATTATTCTAAGTGAAGTAACTCAGGAATGGAAAACCAAACATGGTATTTTCTCACTTATGAGTGGGAGCTAAGCTATGAGGATGCAAAGGCATAAGAATGATACAATGGACTTTTGGGACTCAAGGGAAAGGGTGGGATGGGGGTGAAGGATACAAGACTACACATTGGGTACACACAGGAAGCAGCTGTACACTGCTCAGATGATGGGTGCAACGAAATCTCAGAAATCAACACTAAAGAACTTATTCATGTAACCAAACACCACCTGTTCCCCAAAAACCTATTGAAATAAAAATAAATAAATAAATAAATAATAGAATTAAGTTTTCAAGCCCTGGGTCTGCCCACAGAAACACCTCCTGCCTTTGAAAGTAACCTCTGCCACGTGAATCAGTCACAACGTTTAGTTCAAGAGGTTTTCAGTCCACCGTTTATTTATTGGATATATATTGTTTGGTCATCACCCCCATACTGGGCGTACAGATGTACAGATGTACAGATGCAGGGGACCACGAGTGAACAAGACATCCTCGACCCCCATCTGTCTTCATGGAGCACTCAGCAAATGCTCAATATCAGAATTTGCTTTCTAATTCTAAGCTTATTAAAAGCAGTACCCAGGAAACAGCTGAGCATACCCTTGGGAAAGAACAGGGCTAGGCCTCAGGTTGTATAAATGATGCTGACTTCTGAGGCAGGGCCAAGGCCTCAGCATCTCAGCTTCCTTCCCAAATCATTGATGGAGGCCTGACTTCTTCAATGAGAAGCAGACCCTTTCACTACTTTAATTAGGGTCTAGGACCAGAATGTCCCCACCCAGCAGCAGGATCACCCTCCCCTGCAAATGACTAATGTAATATCTTTCTTTCAACCAGGTTTTAATTGTGGGGAGGAGAGAAAGAAACCCGTGCTCTGGATGTTTAAAATCACAGGTGGCTGCCTGTCACACACAATAGAGGGCAGAAATGGGAACCGAGTGTCAGTAACCTCAGAAGGATTCTGTCTGTTACAGGATCACAAGGGTCTGCCTGGCACTGGACTATCTCTTGGTGATGCTTCTGAAGTGTGATGTCTACAATGAGTATTTAGAGTGCAATAGAACATACAAAGACCAACTGTCCACACTGAAAGCGAAGGTCAGCACCCAGTCCTGTCCTGGAATTCGTCTGACTTCTGATGGAACATTGACCCTCCTCTTTGCCATGAGGTAATTGTCTTAGAGTCACCCTAGCCCTCTTCATACATTTCCTCCTAACATCAGTGTGAAACCAAAAGAGGGTGAGCATTTTTTTTTTTTTACTTTTGCTTTTCATTTGTCAACTCAAAGGTGTTTGAGACGCTTTCTGAATCACCCCTCAGAAGTTCAATATGTCAAATCAGATATATTTTGGACTAAAAAGATCAAAAGAGGCCTTTTCTCATTCCCAGAGCTTCCTGTACCAAAAACTTCTTACAAGGGCCAGCTTTATGGCTACTGGGTTTAGCAGCTTGCCAAAAGCAGGACTTAGAAAGGTGTTAGACTGATTTTAAGGAAACAGCTGACAAGCTGGAAGAGGTTGGCAGTTAGGTACAATTTAGGATTTTAGTGACTTTGAAACAAAATCTACAATTGATTTCATTGTCCTAATTATAATGCACATTAAGCCTTGCATCTTTCTGCATGTATGGAAAAATCGATTTAATTTTACTGCTTCTTAATTCATACAACCGTGATATCCTCTGAAAGTATAATTAAAATGCGGAATGTGTCTAAGTGCATTTTCTGGTTTTGTACTAGAATGTGAGAAATAAAGGCTTGTGCAGGGCTTAGGTTAATTTATTGAAATAAGTCATGGCTCCAATTCATGGATGCTTTTAAAACGCTTTGCTACAGTTTTCATATATGCATTCTGAATGTGCCCCATGCTTAAGATCAATATTCTATGAAAAAAAAAGGCAAAGAAAATCAAGAAGATGATGGTACTCACGGTAGCGGGATATAAAAAGTGCAAGCAATTCTCCTTGTTCGTTCTAGAGCACAGTTTCTCAACAATGGTGCTACTGACGTTTTGGGCTAATGATTCTTGGTTGTTGAGAGCTGCACTGTGCATTGGAGGAGATCTAGCAGAAACCCTGAGCTCTACCCACTAGATACCAGTACCCCAGTTTTGACAAGTGAAAATGTCTCTAGACATTGCCCATGTACCCTGGGGCAAGGGAAAGCAAAAGCGCCCCCAGTTGAGAACCCCTCTTCTAGAGATAAACTCTCAGACTTTCCTGGTAGAGGTGGACAGGCAGGGCAGGCATACGCTTCACAATCCAGGGTCATAGTTATTTGGCAGCATATTTTTATTGATTGAGGGTGCACGCTGATCTGGGGACCTGAAGATGGCTCAGTCTCACTGCTGCAAGGTCCATGTGGGAGGACACAGAGGATCCCCATAGCGCAGGGCATAAGCGCCAGACCACAGGCTCTGGACTTAATTCTGAGGGCCCCAGAGGCCACCAGAGGACCACAAGCAGAGACTGGGCCTAATCAGATCTGTGTTTTGGAAGAATGATCTGGCTGCCAGACGCAGGCAGATAGCAATGGGAGGGTGAATGAGCAGGGCAGTGCTGTGCGTAAAAGAACAACTCATCTTATGATTGATCGAGTCTTAGATTCAATGAAAGATGGTACTTATTTTTAGGTACTACAGAAGGCAACAGCATTTGGGACAAAAGGCTTATGTATTAGATATTGACTTAAGCAATTAGTAATAAAATATGTTATTAGGTTTTCTTTTCACTGACATATGTTCTTAGTTACAAACTTCTACATATGGTTTTATTTTTCTTGTACTTTGATTTTTTTTTTAATGATACTCTGAATTTGTTTTTAAGAAGGCGGATGTTACACCAGACATGATTTCATCATATCCTAAATGGCACTCTGGTAAATTCCATCAACTATTGATGTGGTATCTACAGTTTACTATGTAGGTGCCTGGATCTTTCTGAATAAGCAATGGCCTTTCTAAGGAATCACCGTAAGAAGGGAAAGTCCCGTTATAAAACACCTTGCTCTGTCAGGGACAGCACAGCCTCCTGAAAGCATTTTCAAGGAAGGCTCTTTGCTGGAGCCAACACTGCATTTATGCATGTCTCAAAGAACCAGTGAGGGTCCTCTACATGCCAGGGATGGGATAAGGTTCTGGGGTGCAGTGATAAGTAGGCACCACAGAGAGGTAAATGCAGGAGGGGTAAATGGGAAGGCCAGGGTGAGGTTGGGGTGGGGCAGAGCCCAGGAGGGGGCAGGAGCAACATGTGCCACAGCTGGGGCAGGGACAGAGCCCACAGTGAGATCTCCTGAGGACCTGCAAGTGGCTCAGTCTCACTGCCACAAGGGCCCATTTGGGTGGGCACAGCAGGTCCCCATTGGTGAGGCATGTGTGGGAGGCCAGAGCATCTGGACTTGATTCTGAGGGCCAGAGAGGCCACAAAAGTGCTGTAAGCAGGGGCGGGGGCCTGAACAGACCTGTGTTTTGGCAGAGTGCTCTGCCAGAAGCAGGCAGGCTGGGAGGGTCAGTGACTGAAGCAGAGGACCTACCCTACAGGCTGTGGTAGGAACCCAGATGAAAATATGGGGCCATTGAGCAGGACGGTGGCAATGAGATGGGCACAGGAACAAAGTGACACTGTTACTAATTGGATGTGTGGGTATGATGAGGGGGCCTGTATCACCAGCTCACTGCAGCCACTCAAAAATGTGCCCCTCCAAATGTCAACTCCAGTCCCCTTCCACCTGAAGTGCCCCGGTCACCTGCCCCACACACTCTCCCACCCGGCAACCCTTCACTCTCGCCACGATACCTTTGTTTCTTCTGCTTGTTTATTTTTGGTGTCCTGCCCCATTCTAACCAGAAACAGGTAGTTTACCATCTTGTTCACTGCTTCATTCTGCAGGCAAGAACGAAAGTGTCTCAATAGTCATTTGTTGAGTGAATTAATTAATGAAATAAAGAGAAGAGAGTGAGTGCATTGTAAGCAGCAAAAGGATAATGGCAAAGTTTGTTTCATGAGAGAGATAATATGTTCAGTTTTACTCTAGAGAAAGCATGTGTTTATTTAACAAGTACTTTTAAGCTTCTCTTGGGGCTATGCCCTGTTCTCAGCAGCCACAGGGTGGACAAAGGGGAAGCCTAAACGATGAGAGCAATGGGGACTGTCTTCACCCTCCTCCCTTCCCTTCCCTGCCTGATGTGCCACCAGTAACCCACCCCCATGCTCTTCCGGCCATGGTGGGGCCAGGCTCGAAATGGGTGAGGAGGCCACACTGCTGGGAAAGTCTGGGGAGACCCGTGGCACCTTTGTGGGACAGAGCCCATGAGTGTGTTACACATTTTCTCCAGCAAAGGGAGCAGCACTGAAAACAGCAGGGGGGCTGGTCCTGCCCCCAGGAATTGGCAGTGAGTGTCCAAGAGTCTTCAGGGGTAATCTAGGGTAGCCATGAGGACGTGCCCAGGATAGCTGACCAGATGTTCAGGTGAGTGTCATGGCTGAGTAGAGCCGGGGTCAGGGGGCATGGCTGATTGATTAAGGGTGGCAACGGGGTTGAGGGAGAAGAGGGCACTGTAGTATGTAAGGGAAAGAAATGAGGAGGAAGAACGGGAGACAGGTTCGGAGGAAGAAACTGCAGCCCCTCGCCTGGTGGGCATCGCAACGCTGGAGAAGCCAAGTGGATGTAAAGGTCCCACCGTGGGGAAGGGGAAGCCGGGATCATGAACAGCATCTCCAGACAGCTGTGGGCCAGGCAGAGGGGCAGAGCTGAGCCAGGTGCCACATCCTGCTGGAAGGTACAGAACCTTCCTTTTCCTTCTGTGCCTCTCAGAAATTACACTAAGATGCCCAGGGAAGAGAACCATGTGTGCTGGGCACCATGTGGCTGCTTCACACTCACTTCTGCACTGCATCTTCCCCATGGTGTGATGGGGAGCAGGGACTGTTCTCATCCCTGTTCAGGAATGTGGACTCCCAGGCATCATCTGGGCTCTGGCTTAGACATCTGAGGTCGCTGTCACGATGCCCCAGCCAGGGCGTGACCCCATACAGCTGTGCCCAAGGAATAACGGAGCCTGCACAGCCACCAGCTCCAGGGGCCCAGCCCTGCCTCCCCTTCCTGCTCCCCTCCCTTCTGCTCCAGAGGCAGCTTCGAGAATGATCTCCCTGAGCGTGGCAATGCAGAAAGCAGTGACGGGGCAGGGAGGGACCTTGGCCTGGACAGGGAGGCCTAGCCAGCCTGCATCATCCCTCACGTTCTCACATCCCAGACAGAATTTTATCTGGGCTCCAGAGCTGAAAGGCTCAGAAACAACAAAACAACAGTCTTCAGACCCCTGCTAGATCAAAGGCTCTTCCCTGGAGGCAGTGCTCCAGGCCTCAGTGATGCCGGCAAATTCCATCTCTCAGGACGAACCCGCAGGGCATGTTCTGTTTTCCACCTCTGTCCTCATCTCTCGCTCTCTCTCTCCTTTGTTTTTGCAAGGTTTTATTCCACTATCGAGTTTTTATGAGTACCATAGTTATCTTCCAACTACGTACCCCTTTAAACTTTACAGTCTTTTATTAGAGTTGTATTCATGGACAAATAAATACCAGGCACTTGAAATTTTATCTACTGGGAGCTTCTGCTTTGGTCTACAGAATGATCCTGATCCCCCAGCTGAAATAATTTTATGTCATTATCGAGCTCTTCTGAAAGACAGAGCTTTCTGAATCTCAGACTCCTAAGCAAGATAACGACAAATTTAACTCTTCACTCAAACTCCCTCTTGTTATTTTGTGATTTTTTAACCACTTTTGAATTTTATAAATTTAGAATTCTGAAGCTCTCTGTGAATATTAAGTATATTTAATTTCCCTGCAGAAATGAACGTTAAAGACTGATTATAAACATGGCATCGACACTACATGTAGTTTGGGCTTGGAGTGGACTTTTGTTGGTTGTCACCTTGCATTTTTAGACTGATTATGAATACAGTTGCCTGTGAAAATTGCAAGGGCATCCAACTAATATTTTAACCACACAATTAGTAACAGATACCACAATTCACTCCTGCACAAATGAGAGGCTGCTGAGCCCAATAAAGCAGCTCATTTCCTCTAAATATACATGTCCTTTATTCTTATCTTGTCAGATGCTTGAGTGGGAAGAATTTGAAATACACATCTGACATTGGCCAGAAGGAAAAGTTAAATACCTGAGAAGAGTGGGTGTGACAGTGGGCACAGATGAACAAACAGGAAGGCTCAGGCATGGGGTAGCTTCGACAGAAAATCTCACCAAGCTGGGAGCAGAGCCAAGGCACAGGATCCCTCCACCAGGAGAGGCACAGCGGCTGGCTTTCTGGGAGGGAGAAGGTTTGTGATAGCTGGTGTTGGGGCTGCTGTGTTTATTCCCTGCCCCTTCCTTCCGCTAGCTGAGGATGTGTCACTGTGATCTACAGATTCTACCCAATGGGCCCCTTCCCTGAAAGAAGGATGGTGGGATCAGCCATGACTGTCACCTACTTTCTTCTTTGTGCTGCAAGAAAGGCAAGAAGATAGGTGGAGAATTTGCCTGTGGGGCTCCAACCCAAAAACCACTAACAATGGTGTGTGTTGAGCCTTGTATGTGGATAGCACACTCATTTTTTTTTTCAAGCACTTTCAGATATTCGGCCCTTAAAACAACTTTGTATATTTGGTCATATGGTTTGGCTGTGTCCCCACCTAAATCTCATCTTGAATTCCCATGTGTTGTGGGAGGGACCCTGTGGGAGGTAATTAAATTGTGGGGCAGGTCGTTCCCATGCTGTTCTAGTAATATTGAATAAGTCTCCTCAGATCTGACGGTTTTGAAAAACAAGAGTTTCCCTGCATAAGCTCTCTTTCTTTGCCTGCTGCCATCCTTGTAAGATGTGACTTGCTCTTCTTTGCCTTCTGCCATGATTGTGAGGCTTCCCCAGCCACGTAGAACTGTAAGTCCAATTAAACCTCTTTCCTTTGTAAATTGCCCAATCTCAGGTATGTCTTTATCAGCAGCATAAAAACAGACTAATACAGTTGGGAATGTTTATTTTTATTTTACATGTGAGGTGCCTGAGACACAGAGAGGTGAATGAGAAATAACTATTGCCTCTCTATTTTCTCTATCTGTTTCCTCTTCACACTCACACCAGGATTCTTTGAGGGAGGAGGCATCTGGAATGTTTTAAACTTAGCATTGAAAGGTAACTCAGTTACTAATAAGGGTCTCCTTGTATTTAAACACCAGCATTAGGTCAATCATGTGTCGGTGGGTTTTTTCCTTCCACCTCCTGCTCCTCTCCCAGAGGCACCTGGGTAAGGTAAGAACTGCTCTGCGGTGGCTGCAGGGAAGGGATTCCTGTTTCTGGGCTGCTTCTTCCTGGAGCGGGGCTGCGCCACAGGCGTCTGAGACTGGTGTGGTCTCCTGTCCCCACCCTGTCCTGACAGCTTCACCTGCTGCTAGCTTGGTCACCTGCAGCCTCACCAAGGGGTCTGGCCTTTCTTACTCTAGTTGCCTTCCACAGAGAGCAACAGAAACTCCTCTATTCCTTCCTCTCCACCTGATGGTTCATGGAGACCTGGGGAGTTACCTTTGGTCTTCTTTCTGGCTTAGAACACCCTAAGCTGTGGTTTATATTCTCCTGTGGTCACCCATTCTGGTTCAGGAGTCAACAATGAAGTCCTTCCAGAGACTGAGAAGAGAGATCGAACCCCTCTGCTTTTGCACCCTTTCTGTTTATCTGAGGCTTGTCTATAGATCCCCTCTGCCACCAAGTTTCCACTGTGAACAGAGCTGCAGGGGGAAGGGAAGATAGGAGAACGCTGACCTCTCACCACTGGCTCCTACCTTCCCTCTGGGAACCAGAAAGGCTTTGTGTGACTTTCACTTTCTGAATTACAAGGAATCTCCTAAATCATAGCTTTTGCCTTTTTAAGGTAGCATTCATGCTTCCCCTCCCCAGTAGAATCGCAAAAGTCAAACATGGTTGATAAGTTACCTAAGTTTTCTTACTTAACAGTCTCAGAAAACATACCGATTACAGTAGGTCAGCTGACTAGGACATGTTCTCTAACTGGTGAGCTTTCAGAGTTTCCTGTGCCTGTTAAAGCAGCGTTGACCACTGCAGCACATTGAAATCAGGTAGAATTGGCAAAGTTCTTTAAAACCTGCTTCCATTTCTGCAATATGTAGCTTAGGTGGGAAAAAATGTTAGGACTCCTTGTTGACAATGAGAAGTTCTGGATTATAGTCTGCATCGAGTTGGCCCAAAAGACTGGAAGACGTCGGGAAGGCCCCTGGGAGTCAGAGCAGATATGGTTCAGGATTCTGGGGGGTAACCTATGCCATATTCTGTCTAAAAGTTTCCTCACACCCCTTTCTGCAGCCCTGGCTGAGTTCTCTTGATTTCCCAGTGGGAGCCAGTAGGGATTTTCCTGCAGATCAGTCCCCTAGCCTCCATTTGCTTTTCAACTTCCCTGAGAGGGGAGGATGCCGGCTCCTCCTGCCGGAACCTCCCCCCAGGCTTAGTGCTAAACTCTGTACTTACTCAGGAGTGCTCAGGGGTGGGACCCCTTCCCACTGGACTGGATGCCCAACAGCACAGCCAACCGCCTCATCTCAGCAGCCTGAGTTCTGCCAGCCCACCTGAGTACTGTTGGCCTGAGAAATAGGCAGCAAAAACAGCCATGGTGGACACTGCAAAGGAGAGAGGCAAGATTCCAGCCTGGAAGAATCGCATTAGGATGGCACTCACTGGCTACCCCATGCCAGGCCCACTCCCGATAACTGACCACACCCTCTCTATGCTGCGGCCATTCCTTACGAGACTCGCCCCGAGTTTTAGGAAGTTTTTACAGCTTCTTGGCACTGCTTCATCCTTCTTTGAGAGTCTGTGATTCCTAAGCAGGGGTGTCCAATCTTTTGGCTTTCCTGGAAGAAGAATAATTGTCTTGGGCCTCACATAAAATCCACAAAATATCATTAGAACACTAATGATAGCTGATGAGAATTTTTTAAATCACAAAAACATCTCATGCCTTAAAAAGTTTACAATTTTGTGTTGGGCCGCATTCAAAGCCATCCTGGGCCGCATGTGCCCCCAGGCAGTGGATTGGGCAAGCTTGCCTAAGAGATTTATCAGTCCCAAAGTCCGTCTGGTAGTTGCGTATTTTTTCTTCTTCTAAATACAGATTTCTGGTGAATCCTCAGGAATAAACAAGGTGGAGGAAGGGTGTATCATATTTTTGAGATTTCTAACTACAAGATTGGGGCGATTCTAGAGGAAGGGGAGCAGAGAGGCAGGCAGGCCTGGTGCCAGCATGGACAAGGTGAAACCGCCAATATCTGCCCTCCTCTCTTCCCAGGGCTGCTCTGTGCGAAGACCATCCTCGCTGGTAGCCAAGAGCTGGCAGGGCCTCCAACAGCTAACTTCAATGTCATGTCTGAATAACACCAATAACCTGGTTTTGAAAGATTTGTAAGGACTTTTGAATTTTACTCCTTTTGGAATTATTTTACTTATTTTCCATGAAAGCCCATTAAAGACTTGACCAATTTCAGTCTGAAGAATCAATACATTTATGTGGCAGATTATTCATTTCCTTTACATTCATATGTGAAGCTCTGGGAGGAAGGCGGTGGGGCTGCAGGCAGAAAGTGGGACATTCTTTCTGTTTGGAATACAGCTTAGGAGGCTCAGAATGTGCCTCCTCTACTTGGTAGCAGCTAGAGAACCTGGGAAGCTGTTTAGACTCACCAACTGGGATGACAATTTCTTTTTTTAAAAATATATATATATTTATGATACTTTAATTTCTGGGGTACATGTGCAGATCTTTCAGGATTGTTACATAGGTATACACTTGTTATGGTGGTTTGCTGCCTCCATCCCCTCATACCCTACATTAGGTATTTCTCCCAATGCTATCCCTCCCCAATCCCCCCACCCACTGCTATTCCTCCTCTAGCCTCCCACCCCGCAACAGACCCCATGTGTTCTCATTGTTCAACACCCGACTATGAGTGAGAGCATGCGGTATTTGGTTTTCTGTTCTTGTGTCAGTTTGCTGACAATGATGGTTTCCAGATTCATCCATGTCCCTGCAAAGGACGTGAACTCATCCTTTTTTTATGGCTGCATAGTAGTCCATGGTGTATCTGTGCCACATTTTCTTTATACAGTCTATCATTGATGGGCATTTGATTGGTTCCAGGTCTTTGCTATTGTAAACAGTGCCGCAGTGAACATACTGGTGCACATGTTCTCTATAATAGAACGATTTATAATCCTTTGGGTATATACTCAGCAATAGGATTGCTGGGTCAAATGGTATTTCTATGTCTAGATCCTTGAGGGATCACCACACTGTCTTCCACAATGGTTGAACTAATTTACCTGGAGAGGATGTGGAAAGATAGAAATGCTTTTACACGGTGGGAGTGTAAATTAGTTCAACCATTGTGGGATGACGATTTCACAGGCAGCTCAGAGAGTTTCTACGGGAAGCTGCTGCTTGAGAAAGATGTCAGTGCTACAGAAAAGATGCCTGTCAAAGATGAAGCCTCATCACGCTTTAGAATAAAGAGCTCCTTTGGCTTCTTAGCTGAGCATGTGATAAACATGAAATTTCTCTGAGCAGCCACAAGAATAAATCGCCAGTAAAGTTGCAGGAACGTGAAGAGCAGAGTTCTTGACTTTGAGCTCAAATGGCCACAGCCATCTTTTTCTGAGCACCTACTGTGTACTGGGTCTGAGCCAGGCATATGATGGGCATTGTTCTGTTGCCACAATCCAGCATGGCAGGTACTGTCACCATGCTCCACAGACAAGCACCCCAGGCCCTGTCCAGGGTGGGGCTTTCGATTGTATGACACAGAGATGGACTGGGCTCATTCACCCAGACCAGGGAAGTCTGTGGGAGGCTCACAGGAGAAAAGGAGTTGAGCTACGGGGCCTGGCACTTGCAGATCCGGGCAGACCCGGGCAGATCCGTGGATGCAGCAAAGTGACAGACCACTTAGCAACTCTGCCCCCAAGGAAAATTCCAGAGAGGAAAAAGTCAGATTGGCCAATTTGGCTCATGAGACTTTGCTAGGGTGGGCTCAGGGCAAGCATGAACTACTCCACTAGAGCATCCGGGAAGGTGGCTGGGCCTTGCACAGAGGGCTACTACCTCAGGAATCCCAAGAATGCCAGGCAAGCAAAGGCACAGAGACAGCTCAGGGAGCTCGGATACTTGCCTCAGAAGCAGCGGTGTGTGGGACTGTGAGTAGTAGACTCTTGAGCTTGAACTCCCATCTTCTAGCTTTATGACCTCAGACAAGTGGCTTAACCTCTTTGTGCCTCAGTTTCCTCATCCGTAAAGTAGAGCTAATAATAAATATCAACAACCACCTGATAGACTTGAAGCGAGATGCATGCAGACACTGCAAGTGCCTTGAACGGTGCCCGGCACAGCTCATCGGGGTTGCTCTCATTGTCACCATCTTGCCTGAAGGACCTGCTGCATATTTGCAGAGCCACGCAGTGAACAATGAAAATATGGGGCTCCTTGTTCAAAAATTACTAAGAATGTCCAGGCAAGATCAGCAGAGCATTACGCAAACGAGGGGCCCTTCTGAGCATGGGCCCCAGGGGACCTCATGGGTCACACACCCACGGAGCCAGCCAAGGCTGGAATCAAAACACTGGACCATCCCTGCTCCTCAGCATCACCTCTCTGTGGGGTTCCTCTTCCCATTCTAAAGAACTACATACAGGAAATAGCTGGGTTCTCTGAGGAGTTCAGGGATGTGCAGACCTGGGAAGAGAAGCCAAGATGAAGCTGCCGGCTTTCTCCAGATGACCGCAGAGAGACTGATGCAGCTTAGTTACCAAAATCAGCCAAGCCACTCTGGCAGCTGTCAGGCACGGCGTTCCGGGGAGAAAATGTTGTGGGTCCAGAGCTAGGTTTCTAGTGATAGGAAGAAGCCCACATGGCAGAAAGAAAGGCCAGAGGCAGCTTGGCACCTGATCATCTCAAGGTGAGAGGCTTTATTAGGAAGTGACTGGCGGGAGAAAGAGCCGCACGACTGACAGTGTCAGCAGGAGCCCAGGGGTTGATGCCTATTGTCTTCTGCGCAAAAGTCCTCTTCAGAGAAAGCAGCCAGCATCATGGCCATATCATCCCAGCCCGGGTGATACCTTGTCTGGGTCTGAGCTCCTGGCCTAGTTTCCACTCAGGAGCAGACACTCGTTTAAGACTATCATACGCCTTGGGCCAGGGAGTGGTTTCCATTTCAGTCCCTTTTCACCAAATCCCAGACTTCTACTACTCAGGCATCTTTCTGGATGGCTGGGTCCTGTTTTGTCTGTGTTAGCGATTTGAGACCATCTGTTGGAAGTCAGAGGAGAACCAATGCATGCCCTTCCCTCTGGTGCAGTCTCTCACGGCACCAGGGTTTTTCAAAAGAGAACAACGAAGCGCTGAGCTTCAGCGCTGCTGCTCATCGGGTTGGGTCCCTGGTGACCATGATAGCCCCATCTCCTTGCCCTGATCCCAGCTTCCCCCTGTAACTAACTTCTCAGCACTTCTCTTTTTTGGGGGTGAGGGGACAGAGTCTTGCTCTGTTGCCCAGGCTGGAGTGCAATGGTGTGATCTTAGCTCATTGCAACCTCTGCCTCCTGGGTTCAAGAGAGTCTCGTGCCTCAGCCTCCCGAGTAACTGGGATTACAGGTGCACGCCACCATGCCCGACTAATTTTTGTATTTTTAGTAGAGATAGGGTTTCACCATGTTGGCCAGGCTGGTCTTGAACTCCTGACCTTAGGTGATCCACCCGCTTCGGCCTCCCAAAATGCTGAGATTACAGGTGTGAGTCACTGCAGCCCTTGGTGCTTCTCTTGCGATGCAAACAAGGGGGTCCATTGTCAGCCTCGGCAGCCCTTAGGCCCCTGTTTGCTGATTCTGTGCCCTAGCTCCTCCTCCAGCCTCCCAGGGCCAGTACCTGCTGCTGTCCTTCAGAGGCTGCCCCTGGGAGATCCTGGAGCAGAGAGAGCCAAGTGCAGGGAGTTCACACGCCTGGACAATTGCTAATCAGAGAAGGTCCCTGCACGAGGGCAAAAGCCCAGCTTTCTTGTCTCCATTAGGGACAACTCTGAGCTATCGCTTGGATGGTCAGCCTGAAGCAAGGCCACATTGTGACTTTCACAAGTCGAAGCCAGTATTGTCCTCATAGTCCCCTTTCTTAAAAAACACTGTTTTAAAGGAATATTAAAATTTATATGTTATGACTGTGGTGGCATAAAGACAAATATAATCAGGCTGGCTTCTAGTCTTCTGATTCCAAAAACAATTAAAACATCTTCATGGGTTCTAAAATGCCATAAGTCCCAGGCAGAGGTCCCACTGTGCCTCCTGGATAAGCTGGTCCTGGGCAGAAGTCGGCTCTGGGGCTGTCACTGGAGCTCCCACCCGTGTAGGTCCTGGCACGGCTTCCTCATTTGGTGCTGCCATTTCCCAGGCACTCTTTCTGCCTGCATCCCCCTTCACCAGCCTAGATGCCCTGATGTCTGTAGAAGCCACATTCACCCATGTTTCCCCACACTCTTATCCATGTGTGAGCCTGCCCCCAACAGTCTAAGAGCCCCATAAGACCGAGACATACCTTGTCTAAGTGTGTGTCCCAATGACCCAGCACTGTATTAGACCCATAATAAAGGACACATATAAACACTGAACAAATGGTTGTTAAATTCATTCATTTATTTGCTCATTCATGAATACTTCTTCGTGATAAAAAGCCTACAGAAAACTTTTTAACCAAAAAACAATTATCTGAAAAAAACCTAAACCTTAATTCCAAGTTTGGGAAAATAAGAAACATGATGCCTTTGTATTTTCCTTGTGGCTTGCAACCATTTAGCCTTGGACGGTGCTGACTTTCAGACAGAGGAAAAGTCATTCAGAATCAGGGCTGTGAATTCAGTGGGGGATCAAACCGAGTAACACAGTATTATCAGGGTGAAAAATGAGGCATGGCTGGGAAGCCATGAGGATGATTTTCTGGAGTATACAGAGTTTCAGATAATGGAGCTCTGAACACCAGATCAAACAACCACTTCAGGGATCATGGAAGCCCTGGAAAACATGAGTAGACTTGAAAAGTGATGACTTAGAAAGGGGATGGCACTTTCAAAAATGCAACAGTTGAGGGTTATATTAAAAATCACATTCTCATCCCATTGTAATAAAATCTTGTTAAACCTCTGAACTCCGTCACGTGATGACAATCTGACAGTTCTTTGAAAATGTGATGTACTTTTCAAAGTCAACTAAATCCACAAAATTGCAGTTTATCCAAACATTCTGGTAATCCCTAATAGGGACCTAGGGCCTCTCTAACTCCCTATTTCCATAGTAAAGTGGAAATTTGATCACACACACATACACATACTTCACAATAATTCATTGTCAGAAGCATCAGAAACGAGGAGGAGGAAATTTTTCTGCTGCTGTGGGATGCAGGCCACTTTTGGTCCAGCAAGACAGAGTCTTTATCCCAATTTGGCAAATAAGTACAACCAAGAATTTCCAGTCTTTCCTCTATTGTAGCTATTTGACATTCTCAAGTCCTATTTTCACATCAGAGTGCTAATTCGTGATTTCAGATAACTGCTGTATTATGTTCTTCTTTTAGTAACACTTCACAGCTCACAATCAGGACCACATTTTCAGAGGTTCTTCAGGAGGTTTCAGTGCAGTCTGGTTTTCTGAAGTGTCTCCAGCATGGCAGTCCCGCCCACAGCTGACTCTTCTCTCAGTACAGCTTGGTTGTCTGTGAACATCCTGGCCCCACACCACAGCCCCTGACGATCACTTCCTCTCATGAAAACAATGACAGCTTCAAACAGGAAGCGGCTTTCCCAAATATGGCAAGAAGATGCAAAGATACATTCTCATACATTTTATTTGACTTTCTATTGTGCACACGGATTCGCTCACAACCATTTCATCTGACGCAGGTGAACGAGGAGTAAATCTTAGGTTCATCATCTCAGTGGGACCCTTAGCTAGATTAGGAAGCCAGCTGACCTACTGCCTCTGAGAGCATCCTTCTATCCTGTGTAAGGAAATAAGGAAAAGGCGCTCTCTTCTACCCGGAGGAAACTTTGGCATCGGAAATTCTGTTGCTCATTTGGTGGGACAGATTTTCTCACTCCTAGAAGATTCTGGTTTTATGAGTTCAGTTTCTTTCCTCTCCTTGAGGAATTGCCAACCAGCTCTTGTAGGGTGCTGCACAGTTGGAAGGTGGGCTAGGTACATGGAGAAGTCATGGGAGAGGCATGTGGGGAGGGGATGCTGGAGGACCGGAACCCAGGAGAAAGGCAGACAGAGGAAGAAGAAGGCTTGGTAGAAATACCACCCTGCACGACACATGCCATCCTGCAAGAGGGAAAAAGACAAGGACGGAATTGGGTTAATTTGTAATAGCTTTCTGGTGGCTGAGCTGTTATTAGGCCTTTGATAGCAGCTTTCATGACGTTCCACTCCAAACCTCAGTCCCCCTTCCCTCTTTCACTCTTAACCCCCCAGCTGTGTCTGTCCTCAAGTTCTGCCGAATCGTTCTACCTGTTTTGGCCTCACTGTTTTTTCTGACACTACCCAATGTCCAGTGCCTTCTTCTTCCACTTGAACAGGCATCCCCCTCCCCGGGGTGGCTACTCCATACCTCCGAGGGCATCTTCCACAACAGCTGGTCTGAGCTGACCATTTCTATGTTTGAAGACTCTGTTGGCCCCTTGTTGCCTGTAGTCATAGAAATGTCCTCTCATGGCCAACGAGAGCCTCCTCCTTCCCTAGTCATGCCAATCATCCAGCCTCATCCCCACGGCCCCCACCACAATCGTGTCTCCTTCCCAGCTACCCCTTTCCCCAGCTATGATTGTATGCATTCTTTCCACTCCTGTAAGAGGAACAAGCCATTTCCGACCAGAATCTGGAGGTTTCTCTTGGTTTCTAAGACATCATGTTGTCCAAGCATCCCTCTTTCTATTTCCCAGTCTCCTTGGCCAGCTTCTCATTCCTGCATGTCCTCATGTGACATGTGGAGTGAGTGCCCCAAGGCTGAGCCGTGGCCTTTCCTTACTCCACCGCACCTTCTCCCTGGGAGACTATGCCCATTCCCATAGCCTGACCTGCGATCCACACACTGATCATCTCCAAGGTATATCTCAAGCCCAAGCTTCCCCTTGGAGTTCCAAATTCATATTTCATACAATGTGGCATGGCCACATGAAGGTCTTCAGGAGATCTTAATTTAACATGTTCAAAACTGAACTTTGGCTTTCTCCACACTCTGCTATCTCTTGCTCTCTGTGCAAATAAAGCACCTGGTTGTTCATGCTGAAACTTGAATACAGACCACCCCCTGCCTCCACAATGCAATGCTTCAACAAATCCTGGTCACCAAACTCCAAAACATAGCTCAAATTTGTCTCTGCTAGTAGCACTGGAGTCCAAGCCCTCTCGTCTCTTGCCTGAATTACTAACACACTCCTAACTGGGATACCTGCTTCTCCATGGCTTCTCTCAACCCATGTGCCCCCACACAGCTGCCAGAGTCCTCCTTAAAACTCACAGATCAGACCTGGTCTTTCCCCATAGCTACCTCCTAACTCATTACCAAGCTTGTGTCCTGCCTGATGGAATCTCTGCCTTCTCTCCATTGCTCAACCCCTGCCCACCTTCGATCCTTTGCCCATGTGGTGTCCTTTGTCAAAAACACTTTTCTCTCGCTCTCCATAGACCTGGCTCCTTTTCATCCTTTAGAGAAGCGTAAATACCACCCGTGCAGGAATGCCTTCCCTGAACACTTCATCTGAAGTACTTTTCAGGCCCTTTCCTCATTCCTGCACAGCTCATATAGCACTTTGCAATTCGTATTTTATATTTTTTTCATTGGCACCATTTTCATTGGACTACCCCTAGGTAATTCTTTCTTTCTTTTCTTTTCTTTTTCTTTTTTTTTTGAGATGGAGTCTCGCTCTGTCACCAGGCTGGAGTGCAGTGGCTAAATCCTGGCTCACTGCAACCTCTGCCTCCTGGGTTCAAGCTATTCTCCTGCCTCAGCCTCTTGAGTAGCTGAGACTATAGGCACACACCACCACACTCAGCCTATTTTTGTATCTTTAGTAGAGACAGAGTTTCACCATGTTGGCCAGGATGGTTTCGATCTCCTGACCTCATGATCCACCTACTTCGGCCTCTCAAAGTGCTGGGATTACAGGCTTGAGCCACTGCACCTAGCTGGACTACTCCTAGGTAATTCTAATAGCCATGATAGCAGAAATCATATTCTCCTGTGTCCTGGTATCCCCAGAGTCAATCAGAATAACAGCCAACCAATATTTATTGAGCAAATGCATTTGGATACTATTTGTCGTTTTAAAAAATAGTGCTCATGTTAATCAGCAGGCTAGGCTACAGCAACAAAGAGACCTAAATATGTGCCACAAGTCCAGCAGAACAGATTTCACATATGCAAATCACCTATAAGATGTTTCTGGTCAATGCGCAGCTCCTATTCATAGGTGCATCTCCTTCATGTGGCAATTAAGGGGCCAAAGCTCCTTCCTTCTCAGGACTGCAAAATTATCTACGAAATTGCCATTATCTGTATTCAGCTGGCAGAAGAGGAAAAGAGCACAGAGGAAATCCTTGAAAGTTTTGGTCCCCAGATGGCACTCACTGTGCATTAGCTAGAATTAGTCAAGTGGTGGCAAGGGAGAGTGGGGAGGGAGCCTGCACTTTTTCCCTAGGTGATTGAGCACATGGCTGTAACCTGACCTGTGATTTATATACTGGTCATCTCAAAAGTGCATCTGAAATGAAAGCTTCCCCTTTGAATTCCAGACTCATTTTAATCCACAAGAATATTCCAAGGAGATCTGAATTCACGTGTATGAAACTGAACTGTGGCTTTCTTGCCAATTCCCTGTCTCTCTCTCCTTCCTGGGGAACAAGAGGAAATGGGTTTTGATGAAGAATGGCATGTCTGCTGCGATATGAAGTGTGTGGCTCCCTGGGCTAGGGGAAGAATCTGAAGGCAACCTCTGCTCAGTCACTGCCCATCTGAAAGACCCAGAGCACTGTGCCTTGAGGACCTTAGACCATCAGTCATGTGCGAGGGCAGTGAGGCCGTGCCTATGTGATAAGAAATCATGGTTGGTGATTTGTTGTAATATAGAAACATCCAGATGGGTTTGGGGCACTGCTTCTTTAAGGCAGGCCTTTTAAATATATTGTCATGAGAGCCTTGTATCCACATGTCCCATTTTTTAAAATCCGTAATTGAAATTGTTATGAGTAGCATTAATTTTCAAGTTCTTCTTTGCTCCTAAATATTTAAACTCTCACTTGATATCGCCTCCCCTTATTTTGTACCAATGTAACCATTCCCAGTTGGAATTTTAAGTAAAGGTAATTGAAATTGTATCTTGTAGCTGGGTAATAAGTGGAGAGTTTGTCCATCTGTTGGCAAAGAAGGTAAGTACTGTTTACCTCTTCATTGTACCTACTTCCTGTAATTTGGGTTGCAGACAGCACCATCTGTTTCCAAAATCCACTTATCTGCAGTCAGGCAAGAGGGTAATAACCTTCCTGGCCTGGATTCAATCTGCCCCTCATTCTGACCATCCGCAAAACTCCCCATCCCGTCTGCCTGAAAGATTGGAAACTGAAGGCTGGAAGCCCAGGTCAGTTCCACCAGGATAGCCCCACCTTCCTCCTAACAAAGAGAATGTGTCCTACGCCCAATAAAACCCACAGGTCTAGCAAACAAAGAGCCAGAGAAAGGACCCTGAACCCGATGAATATGAAGACATTTCTGTTGCCTGGGAGATGACTCCCTTTGTATCCTGGGATCAGCACAGACATATTCTATAAATTTCCTCTCAATGATACTCTCATCTTGCTGATGTGCAGCATATTGAGAAAAGCCTGACATTTGATAAAACTTGGATGGCAATCCACTAAACCTGATTAACCCTTTTTAGCATGAGCTGTCACTTCCTGACATTCAAAGCAGTGCTAAAAGCTTTAAGCATGAGTACAACGCATTTCCAACAGTTAATACAATATCTTGGTTACAGGCCTGTCTCCCCAACTGGTATGGGGGGAAAGATGGGGCTTAAGCCAACTGGTGTATACTTAGCAAGCCAGAAAGAACTCTGTGAGGTAAGACAGCTGGTTCGTAGTCAGGCTAAAGAAAGGTTTTGAGAGAATTAAACTCCATCTATTCATTTAGCTGAGTCATCTGTGAATGACAGTTAAATATGGGAGGACAATTTAGAAGGAGAATGTCTTCATCGACACTGGTATGATAGGTGATTTATTCGTAACCACAACATGGTTAAGAATTTGAGATCACTATTTCTGCTCAACCCAGCATCACAATTGCTACTTTATCGGCACCCTATTCCACATGCTCAATTCAAAAATGTGTAATAAAGAATCTTGTTCGTGTGTACCTGGATTTTCAGTGGTTGTTGCTAACTACCGTGTTGCTACCCAGTTTAGAGACGTTGTCCTCGAGAACTAACCTGTGCGCAACTACTTGAATGCCAGAATTAGAGCTCTGCTATTTGTGCATGTCTTAAACTCTAACAGGAAAGGCTTCTAACTCATGGAAGGCAGAATAAAAGGAATATAAGTGGAACTGGGGGAAACCAGCAGGACATTGTCAGCAGTGATCAAAGCATGCTCATTTGTGCCTGGGCTTCTCTGCAGTGAATGGAGGATAGAAACCAGACAAGGCTGCTCTCCAAGGGGGTTAATAACACACAGTAAGAAATTCTGATTCTAAGATCATATTTTAATACTCAAGAGAGTGATGAAACAATCGTCTATAAAAACCCTACTGTGTGCCCGTCACTGTGTCATGGGTTGGGGACTCAAAGAAGTCTATGTCCTGGTTTCTGTACTCAGAAGCTTATAACACAGCTGGAGAGAGGCATGCACAAAGAAAATAGGTGATTCACAGCAGCATAAATGTGCCAACAGGGTGGCACGGAAATGGGAAATTCATTCCCCACCCCTCCTGCCCACAGCAGGCATCACTCATCGTGGCACTCTTTGTGTCTGAACTGAGATGTTGCTTCAGAATTTTCCCCAGCATGGTCCTCCAGGCAGCCACGATGAATCAGTTACAGCTGTATATAAGGACACCTGTGCACCATCCCTGGGGTAACTGTCAGTGCTGAAAAGGAGAAGAAGACTCCTCCACAGATCCATGTCTGCTGATATTCTAAAGGCCAGTCAGCACACTTCTTAAGTGCTAAACCAGAAGCAACAGAAGCGTTAAAACCCTTGTAATGGCTGAGCGTGGCTCATGCCTGTAATCCCAGCACTTTGGGAGGCTGAGGCAGGTAGATCATGAGGTCAAGAGCTCGAGACCATCCTGGCCAACATGGTGAAACCCTGTCTCTACTAAAAATACAAAAATAAGCTGGGCATGGTGGCACACACCTGTAGTCCCAGCTACTCGGGAGGCTGAGGCAGGCAGGAGAATGGCTTGAACCTGGGAGGCAGAGGTTGCAGTGAGCCAAGATCGCGCCACTGCACTCCAGCCTGGCGACAGAGCAAGATTCCGTCAAAAAAAAAAAAAACCAAACAAACAAAAATAAACTCTTGTAACAAAATGCCTGAGTGTGGAAGGATTGTTATGACTGCTGTGGGCAACCTCAGATTCCCTGATGTTATGTCAAGCCTAGGCTATGATTCCATCCGAGTGAGAGGTGAAGCTACTTGGACCAGGCCACTTAAGAGGAGATAGGATGAGAGGGTCTTAGCTGAGTCCTCATAAATAATTCTAAAGATTGGCAGAGAGTGTAGTCTTGCCTGGAAGGGGCATTTTCATTGTCTTGGCAAGCATTCCAGTCCTACCATTTGGCTGAGATAAAGCATGTCGCCTTGGGACAGAAATGGGACCTGCAGGGAGGCATGAGATGGGGGTGTTTTGACTTTGGAAAACGATAACATAGTGGCGAGTAAGATACACGTCTTGCAGAGACTACAGGCCAGACATCAAGAGAGTGAAAAGGAGATAGGTCCTTGAGATTGGCAGATGATCATCAAAGTAAAAGTTATCTTTGAGAAGGGGAACAATTCACTCATGCCTTTTGTAAATACCTTCTGTCTGCCTACCCAGGCAGGCTACAGGAGGAAGCAAAATAGACCTGGATTCTACCCTGTGATGTTGACAGCCCACTAGGGGAGAGGCAGCATTCTTCACCCAGCCCCACCATTAGTGACGTGTCACCACATACAATTTTGACGTATTACTACACTAGTTTCCTATTGCTGCCGTAACAAATTCCCGTAAACTTAGTGGCTTAAAAACTTAAATTTATTATCTTACAACTCTGGAAGGCAGAAGCCCAAAATGAGTCTTAAGAGGCTAACATCAGGGTGTCAGCAGGGCATTCCTTTCAGAAAATCCAGTAAAAAAATCTGTTTCCTTGCCTTTTCTAGTTTCCAGAGTCTGCCTGAATTCCTGGACTTTGGTTGCTCCCTCCATCTCCAAAGCTCATCCCTTCAACCATTGCTTCTGTTGTCTTATCTCCTTTTTCTGATTCTGACCCTCCTGCCTCCCTCTTATAAGGCCCCATTGATTACGTTGAGCCCACCCAGATAATCCAGGATAATCTCCCATCTCAAGCTACTTAATCATATCTGCAAAGTTCCTTTTGCCATATAGAGTAAATTCACTGGTTCCAGGGATTAGAATGTGGTCATCTTTGGGGGGCTATTGTTTAGCCTACGATAATTACCATCTGTTTTTCTTTGAGTTCCTTTTACTTCTTCCCTCCCTTCCACCCCTCAAGTAGCATGAAGGGCTTTTTTTATGAATGCCTCCCTTGCCCTGGAGGAGCTCTAAGAAGATGAGAGGAGGCTGGGGCAAAGGATGGTTTTGAAAGCCACAGCACTGAATGGTGAAAGCCAGACCCTTGAGAGAGAAAAGGCTGATTTGAATTCCAAAAACTTTCGTTGGGAAAATCAAAAGCTGAAGTCTGAAGGATGAAGGCATAAGTTAATCCTATAAAATAGATTAGAAAGAGAACTTGTTTGTTTCTGTCCAAGAGGGGATAAAGCTTTGCCCAACTGGTTATAGGAAAGACCAGAGGGGACTGACCTGTATTTAGAACTTGTAGGACCTCGAAGAGTCGGCAGCGCTGACCCTCTGCTGAGGTCAAAACTCCAAAAGAAGGATGAGCAATGAGAACCACCAGGTCATCATGAAACTGTGAAGCTGCCCTTGGGTTTCTCCAAGGACAGCCAGATGTGGGTGCCCCTCCAGACTTTCATTCTGTGGGCTTTAGAGTTCCGTGCACCCCACAGCATGGTAGAAATATACCTTAGGTGCTCTCATTTTCCTCAAGACGAGAACAGAAGGGCTGAAAAGGAACCAGAAGGCCCAAAGTCTAAGGAAAAGAGAGAAGTCAGCCTTCAGGAGCCACCAATGGCGGACAAGGACAGCGGTTGAATAGATGAGCTACATCCAGAGGAGGCCAGCAGAGTGGACAAGCTTGACCCAGACCATGCTCCCAGGGCCAGGTGACACAGAGCCCCTCCCCACCCCACCCACCTCAGTGTGGTGTCTGGACTGCAACCTAAAGGAGTGGGAGACAAAGAGAGAAGAGGACCCTGAGTTGCTTAAGCTTAAGCCTCATTTTGACCACATTTAAAGCAGGAAGCCATGGGGTCACCTTTACAGAGACTGAAGGAAAATGGGAGCAAGTGATTTCTGTTTCAGAAAACGCCTAAACTATGCACAGTGATGTAGAATTCTTTTCAAAGGATGTTCAGGGAAGATCCTGGTCTAGACAGGTACAGTGAGGATCACCCACGGGAGGTGATGTTTGGCCTGAGACCTGCAGTCTTCTCTGTCATTTGGTAATCACCAGTTCATTAAGTCCCCTTCATGCTTTTTAAAAGCGTCAGCCCAGCACTTCGTGTGGATGTAGGGGCGAGTGATAATGAGGATGGCTAGCATCGATGGAGGAGCCGCTGTGAGACCGTCACTGGACCAAGCACTTCACATGCATCATCTCAGCGACTCACCACCTTAGGCCTATGAAGTGGGATCCGTCATCGAGTCCACTTTACTGAGGCTCCAAGGAGCTGTCACTGCCCCAAGTCACACAGTGAGGAATTCTCCACCTAATCAGTTTGTGTCTGGATTTATTTCTTTAAAAGGGTCTGTCTTCATACAGTCCTGTAGAGGGCAGCTGGCCAGGGCTGACCCGGGGAGCTGGCCTTGGGCATCTCAGAGAGATGTTTATCTCCCACTTATAAGTGAGAACATGCAGTATTTGGTTTTCTGTTCCAGAGTTACTTTGCTAGGATAATGGCCTCCAGCTTCATCCATGTTGCTGCAAAGAACACAATCTTGTTTTTGTCATGGCTGCATAGTATTCCACGGTGTATATGTACCACATTTTCTTTATCCAGTCTACCACAGATGGGCTTTTAGGTTGATTCCGTGTCTTTGCTATTGTGAATAGTGCTACAAGAAACGTACTCATGTATGTGTCTTTAGGGTAGAACGATTTATATTCCTTTGCCCAATAATGGGATTGCTGCATCAAATAGTAGTTCCATTTTAAGTTCTTTGAGGAATCACCACACTGCTTTCCACAATCGCTGAACTAATTTACATTTCCACCAGCAGTGTATAAGTGTTCCCTTTTCTCTGCAACCTAGCCAGCATCTCTTATTTTTGACCTTTTATTTATAGTCTCTTTGACTGATGTGAGATGGTATCTCATTGTGGTTCTGATTTGAATTTCTCTAATGATCAGTGATGTTGAGCTTTATACATATTTTTATATATGTATATTACATATATATGCTTGTTGGGTGTGTATATGTCTTCTTTTGAAAAGTGTTTGTTCATGTCTTTTGCCCACTTCTTTTTTTTTTTTAATTTTTTGAAAGAAAGAAAAAGAGAGGAAAGAAAGTGAGAGTGAAAGAAAGAAAGAAAAAGAATGTATGAGAGAAAGAAAGAGGAAGAAAAAGAGGGAGAGAGAATAGGATTCTTGTTCTACTGCCCAGGCTAGAATGCAGTCTAAA
>CAUYLG010017521.1:0-12431 GCA_963573385.1 Cacajao melanocephalus | reverse complement strand
TGCCGTGAGTCTGATGGGCTTCCCTTTGTGGGTAACCCGACCCTTCTCTCTGGCTGCCCTTAGCATTTTCTCCTTCACTTCAACCCTGGTGAATCTGACGATGATGTGCCTTGGGGTTGCTCTTCCTGAGGAATATCTTTGTGGTGTTCTCTGTATTTCCTGGACTTGAATCTTGGCCTGCCTTGCTAGGTTGGGGAAGTTTTCCTGGATAATATCCTGAAGAGTATTTTCCAGCTTGGATTCGTTCTTTTCATCACATTCAGGTACACCTATCAAACGTAGATTAGGTCTTTTCACATAGTCCCATATTTCTTGGAGACTTTGTTCATTCCTTTTTGCCCTTTTTTCTCTAATCTTGACTTCTTGTTTTATTTCATTGAGTTCATCTTCGACCTCTGATATCCTTTCTTCTGCTTGGTCAATTCGGCTGTTGAAACTTGTGCATTCTTTGTGAAGTTCTCGTGTTGTGTTTTTCAGCTCCATCAATTCATTTATATTCCTCTCTAAGTTATCCATTCTCATTAGCATTTCGTTAAATCTTCTTTCAAGGTTCTCAGTTTCTTTGCATTGGGTTGGTACATGTTCTTTTAGCTCACAGAAGTTTCTTATCCACCTTCTGAAGCCTGATTCTGTCAGTTCGTCACACTCATTCTCCGTCATGCCTTGTTCTCTTGCTGATGAGGAGCTGCGATCCCCTGTAGGAGGAGAGGCATTCTGATTGTGGGTGTTCTCAGTCTTTTTGCTCTGGTTTCTTCCCATTTTTGTGGATTTAACCACCTGTCGTCTTTGTAATTGCCGACTTTCAGATTGGGTCTGAGTGGATGTTCGGCTTGTTGGTGATGAAGGTTTTTCTGTTTCTTAGTTTTCCTTCGGCGGACGCCCCTTCCCCACAGAGCTAGGCCTTCCCAGTTCGGCTGTGTTTACTGTGAAACTCTCCATTCTCAGCGTTTCCAATTGCTGTTCTCCTTGTGGGGATGGGACCAGGTGAGCCTGACTCAAAGGGCACCCAGTCCCATATACTCTGCACTGAGAAGCGCCGCGCCGGCCAAAAGAGTCTGTCTGGCGATTCGTGTGGCTCCTCCGCTGGGTATCTCCCAGTTTGTAGGCAACAGAAATTCGTCTGAAATTGCGGCGTCCACTCGCTCTCTGCGCTTTCACTGGGAGCTACAATCCTGAGCTGTTGTTAATCGGCTATCTTGGATCTCTCTCCACCCAGTGATCTGGAAACTATATTTTTAATGGCAATCACCTTCCTAGTTGTTGACCTTGTATCTCATATACTCTAAAACAGGCTTTGAATCCAAGATTCAAGACAGCAGCTCTGTAATCTCAGGCATACCTCTCTGAGCCTCCATTTTCTCAACTATGAAGTGGGGACAGTCACCATTTCTACTTTTTTTTTTTTTTGAGATAGAGCCTCATTCGTTTTCCCATGCTGGAGTGCAGTGGCATGATCTTGGCTCACTGCAACCTCTGCTTCCCGGGTTGGAGTGATTGTCCCGCCTCAGCCTTCCAAGAAGCTGGGATAGAGGCATGTGCCACCATGCCGGGCTAATTTTTGAATTTTTTTTTTTTTTTTTTTTTTTTTTTTTTAGTAGAGATAGGGTTTTACTATGTTGGCCAGGCTGGTCTCGATCTCCTGACCTCAGCTGATCCACCCACCTTGGCCTCCCAAAGTGCTGGGATTACAGGCGTGAGCCACCATGCTCAGCCCACCATTTCTACTTATTAAGATGGTTGTCAGAATTAGGTAATGGATTGCCTGATACATGCTGAGCGCTCAGCCAGGGTTAACGGCGTTAGTGTTATGATCACTGCTGTGCATTCTCTACTCACCAAGCACCCACCAAGATGCAATGCAGGCTGGGGTGGACGCAGTGCAGCCCTGATTTATATAGGGACAAGCAGTTAACACCCTTTCTTCATGTATTTCCTGACCATCTAAATACAAATTGGAGCCCCTAGGATTCTGAAGAATTATACATTTGTTCCGGAGAGGCTGGGAGTGGAACCTGGACAGTCTTAGGACCTGAAGGAACAGTTACTCTAACATTCTCCAAGATATTATCAGAGACTTCTTACTGTGTTTAGGTGTCAAGATATTAATTGCTTTTTACAATGTGCTGTGACTCATGCTTAAAGTAATCACTTTTCTTTAAAGACTCAGGCAGGGAAACCAGTGACATTTGTGAATAGTAGATGGGATAAAAGACCTGGACACGTTCTTTCTTCAACATCTGCCATGGTGTGATTTCACAAGCAAGAAATGTGCTAAGGCTTCTGCCCAAGTCAGCTATAATTCATTTATTTCATTGTCGAGGAATGCCTTAATATGACTAGGATAGAAAAAATATGTTGATGTCCTTACACAAGAAAAGATGAACAGACCAAAGGAGAAGAATAGAAAGCCCAGGAAACCACAAAAACTTTCAGCAGCTTTATGTTAAAGGGGGGAAAATGATCTTTGTAATGAATGGTGCTGATCGATGGATATCCAAACGAGGAAAAAACACACATATCTTCCCCCCCTACTTCACACAAGCTACAAATATCCATTACAGAAGTACAGGTTTAACTATTTAAAAAAATGAAGTTTCTAGAAGAACCTTAGAGCATCTTCATGACCTTGTAGTATGTAAGGATTTCTTAAATAGATCCCAATTCCCAATCCTATTGGGAAAAATAATAAATTTCTATATTAAATTAACCACTTCTATTCATTAGCCAGATGCAGTGGCTCAGAGTGCCCTCTCAAAGTGCTGAGATTACAGCACTTTGGGAGGCCAAGGTGGGTGGTTCCCTTGAGCTCAGGAATTCAAGACCAGCCCGAGACCTTGTCTCTACAAAAAATACCAAAAAAAAAAAAAAAAAAAAAAAAAAAAAGCCACGTATGGTGGCACACACCTGTAGTCCTAGCTACTTAGGAGGCTGAGGTGGGAATATGGCTTAAGCCGGGGAGGCAGAAGTTGCAGTGAGCCAAGATCGCACCACTGCACTCCAGCCTGAGTGACCAAGTGAGACCCTGTCTCAGAAAATAAACAAAATAAATAAATAAACTTTCATTCATCAAAAAGACACCACATCAATAAAGCAAAAACTACCTCTCACAGAATGGAAAGTAATATTTGCAACGTTTTTCTAACAAAGAAAACATTTCCATAATATATAAAGAATTTCTACCAATCAATAAGAAAGAGACACAAACCCAGGAGGAAATGGGGTGAAAACATAAACAAGTACTTCACAAAATAGAATATCCAAATGGCCAAAAAACATATAAAAGATAGCAAATCTCATTAGTAATCAGGGAAATACAAATATAAACCAAAATGAGATAACACTACACACACAGTGAGTGGAATGGCTAAAATGAAAGAGAATCCCAACTGCTGAGTAGAGTGTAAAGAACCTGAACCTCCGTAAATGTTTCTGTTGCAAGTGTATATTGGTAGCACCATGTTTAAAAAGTTGCTGGCCATATCTACTAGAAGCAGCATGTAGGTATATCTATCTCATGACCCAGCAGTTTTGCTCCTAGGGATACACATTACAGAAATGCATGCATGTGTCCACTAAAAAATGTATTCAAGAATAGTCACAGCCCAAATTGAAAGCTACCTGAATGACCATTCAATGGCAAAATGGAAAATTAAACAACTGTGGTATATTCACAACGAGCTAGTGAGATGAGAATCAGAAAACTACAGCCACACATAACAACGAGAATCTCTCTCACAAACATCATGCTGAAAGAGTGAAGACAGGCACAAAAGATTAGATACTGCACAGTTTTATAAAAGCTCAAAACAGGCAAAACAAATCTGGGACCTTAGAAGTCAGGATGGTGGTTTGTCTTTGTAGGGTTTTAACTAGAAGGGACATGAGGGAGGCTTCTGGGATGTTTAAATGTTCTGCGACATTTTTGCTAAGTGCTGATTACATGTTCAATTTGTGAAATTGTTCAATTTGTGAGAAGTCATCCAGCTGGACACATCCTTGCATAAAACCGAACACTTATAATTTATGCATAAAATAAAATCTCATTCCAAGACATTTGATATTTTTTCAGTTTATTTTTGATTATATTTGGAGAGGCCAATTTTACATGATAGCTTCAAACCAACCATCGTACATTAACCAAATTTTACACAAGCCATTTGAAAAAAGATCTAAAAATGTGCTTAGTTATTATATAACATTTATCAAGCACCAAGAGTGTGCCGAGATCTGTACAGAACAAACATAGAAAAGACACAGTCCCTGCCTTCAAGAATATCCATTCCTTCAGGATCTTGCACATAAAATTTCACCTGACATTCCACACTCTTTTATTCATAAGGCATAAATAAGGAAGTTTGTTGCATTTCTCATTGTTAATATCGAATACCCTTTCCCCCAGTTATACCAATGATTACTCGTATCTTTGCCTTTAAATACAAATTTCCATAGTACAATATAGAGTATATACTGATTTGGTATTCACACAATTGACCACAATATTCTTGCAGGTTGGTTATAATATGAAGCATGTTGAATTTCAACATTCACAAATTTTTATACCACTTAACAGAATCGCTTACTGTTGGCAGAGCGTCTTCTGTTTTGTTTTTTCTATTTCAAAAACAACAACAAATGTGATGCCACTGCTCTTATCTTGATAAGTTGTAAACAAAAACAGCACTGCCTTGATTCCAATAAGGGTATCAGAACTATGGCACAATTATTCAGAACAGTGATTTTTAGTACATCTATTAAACTAGCCTTGCAGATATCAATCACATAGTTGCATGCCTTAAAATACTAACAACAATTTATGATCAGCTAATGGATGATGTAAGTATGATTTACTTTCCTGTATTTGCAGTTTAATGAAGGGGACACTGGTTATAAAACGCCTGAAAAATATGAGCGGGGAAATATTTTTTGCTTTTCTGCAAGGCTGTGTTCAAAACAAATGTAGATTAGAAGATGAAATGATTATGAATTTGATCATTGGCTAAGGACATTTGATTTCAAAATAATCGCTTAAATAGCATTTTATTATTTTTAAAATGCAGGAAAAATGAAGTGAATTTTGATAATGTTGTAATTTTAGACTCAGATGCAAGAAATTATCCTTTATGTAAAATGCAGGAGTATGGGAGAAGATGGGACCCAATACAGCAGACAGGCCAGTCCATATGTCACCTGTGGGGGGCTCACTGCAACAGGAGGTGACAGGCAAAGATTAGAGGGATGGATAGACATTTCCCTCCTGGCCCGATTCTGTTTTGCTCATTCTGCAAACTGAGGGAGCAGAGGAGACAGGGTGAGTCTGGGGGTCAGGGAAAGAAAGGCTCCAGCTGTGAACTTCACCTTCTATAGATCTCAAGACCCCAAGCATCCAAGAGCTCCAAGCCATGGTAATGATTCATAACCTCAACATGAGACCTGGTATGATCAGGCTGAGGAGGACGCCGGTCCGGAGAAAACCACCTTAACTTTGGCCTCCATTGTCCGATTTCCTGGATCATTACCAAGCGTGGATATTTTTGGTATGTGACAACAACATTGAGTTGAATTTTACAGCTACTCAAAGCTACTCTGGACTTAGAGCAAGACTGAATTCCTCTGACTACCTCTCCAGCTATGGAAAGCATACAAGAAAATTCTACCGAATCCTTTCATTTCTAAGTCTGAGGCGTGCCTTATAGTCATGCCCTCCCAAGGTAGCTAGGCACATACCCACATGGAGTCCACTAGGAACAGATTCACCCAACGGCAGTGGCAAAAGTGGTTTGGTCCAGCCCCTAAGATCCCCCGTCAAATGGAAGCGTTGGGGTGGATTTGACTAAATTTCTCTTATGTTGAGTAAATACATCTCCACTGTCCTGCAAATTCAGAGCAAGAGGTTGGGAGCTACCGATCTCTGATACTCTGGCACTTAACCTGTGATAAAGAGGAGATTAGTGGGACTGGAATGCAGTGTAGAGTCTTACTGGTTGAAGGGTGAGGTGGAAAGGCAATGCCCAGAGTGGTAACCTAGTAGTCTCTTTGGGGTGAAAGAAACAACCTTATGTAATATGCCCGATTGAAAACAGAGCACCAAAGACTATAATTCTGATGACAATAACATATATATATATATATATATATTTCATTTTCAATTATAAATCCTCAGTTTTTCATACTGAGTTTTCAGTCACTGAAATTGGAAATCCATACATAAGCATGATAATACAAATGGACAGCATGAAGACCTTTAAAAATAAAGGTTCAGTACAGATGAAAACATTCATCTCTCACTTATTAACATCATAAAATTAACTGTCTACTCCTTAAGGGTGAACAACAGAATTAGACACAAGAAGCTAAGCATTATTTGGGATTTTTTTTTGAATAGATGCTGGACTCCTATTGCTTTAAAAATTGAAATGTTCTCAAACCTCTCTTCTTTTAGAAATTTATTATATCATCCAGAGTGATTACACTTGGTACCAAAATCTATTTATATCTCACCTTGTTATCAAAAAAAGACAGGGTAGCTAGCTTCTGTCAATCTTTTTTCCTTTAACCTGTGACAAGATATTAGAATCAGATGCTGATAAGGATTCTTTCTGTTCCATTATTGTCAAAGCACCATTCAGCAGGTGGAGACACATCAAATTCGGGTGAAATTACAACAGCTTCTTTTACACTAAAGAAACCTTGCTCTCAAGTTATTTAACAGAGAAGACAATAAGTGAAAATCAGGTATGTATTTAGACAGACATATAGATAAGCCGTTAAATAGATAATATTTTTTGCACTGCTGATAAGTATTCAAAACTCTGGAGTAGGTGTTGTGGTAACTGAGAAAACCCTAGTGCCTTTGTTGTTGTTATATTATTGAACAAGCTTTCAAAATCATTTTAAAGCCATTGAAAATGGCTGACATTATGGTACATGAAAACCATGGTTTACAGATAGAATGTCAAAGTTTAGCCATTGTCTCTACTCTTCAAGGCACAAGGAGAAGTTCCAAACTCTTCAACTCATGTACGAGAGGCAGAGCCTCTGGTACTAACAGGAGATAGAAAATTAAGGAATAGAGCCATACACCAGAAGAAAGAACAGGAGATCCTTAGAGTGGCCATGATTTTCAAAGACTGACCTTACATCATTAGCAAGCAGCTCCCCTACACTTTGAGGACGGGAAGGTCTCCTGGCCTGAATACCTTGGCCAGTCATGCAGTCTGAACACTTCATTCCACGCCTGAGTTGGTAGTCCAGCTCCTCCTTACCCCAGGCACAAGGAAGAAGGTCCAGAATGTTTCCATGAAGATCTGCAGTGATGCAGACATTCTGTCGTGTTGATGGCAAAAGGGCAAGAATGAAAGTCAGTAGCCCTTGATAAAAGTCGACAGAGAATGAATACCCTTTAGGGACACACACCCTGTTACTTCACCAGCAGTGGTCTAAGAGCATTACAGAAAAGAGAACTCGCCCTCTCTCCTTCTTATGTTGCTGTTTCCCTTGGTTTCTTCTAAAGAGGCATGTATTAGATATCTTCTGCATAACTTATTCACCACCATTAAACATGATCAAAATGGAAAGAACCCAATTAATCTTGCTCTCTTTTTTTTTTGGCTTGGGATAGTCAATTTGTATTTACTGGTAGTCCATTACATTCTTTTTTGGTAGGAAAAGATATTGCACTTCTAAAAATGCATCGAGTGTAATTGAGTCAAAGCTAATAGGTAGGTAGATTTCTCACTAGAATGTGTAACTTCTAAAAACCACCTTCATTCAACATTTGCATAAAAGCTTCCATGATTTCACCTCTATCTCAACAAACTGTTGCCTCACTGTTGCACGATTCTAAAATACAGACAAGACATCGGTAGTCATAAGCCGCACGTAGGCTGCATTCTCACCTCATGATTTCATTGTGCAGATGGGCACGACAATGACCAGGATGACCGTGCATGCCGCAGCAGCAATCAGAGCAGCTATTTTGCAGACCTTGGCTCGTCTGAATTCAGCTTCTTTACGTTTTAGTAATGAATCGTAGCCTGGAGTATAAATGTCTTCCATCCAGTACTCTAAGTTGTTTGGGTTTAAAGATTCTTGCGTCTAAAAGTGAAGAGAAGACATTAGAAATACGGTGAATATTTGAAATCAGGTCAAAGACGTCCTGACAATCATCACTCCTGAGGCACTTACGTTGTCTGTAGCTGGGAGTTAGAGACTGCCCCACCAGCCCCGGGCCTGAGGTTCCCACAGGCTCATCCCACATGTCAGATTGGATGGACCCCTCCCTCATGCTGATTTTGACACAGAGAAACATAAGGGTCTTTATCTGTAAGCAAGCAAAATGGGGCTGAGATGAGCAAGACTCTGCACTTCAAGGGCATGCAACCAAGAACAGGCTGGCCCCGCTGCCAGGGAAATGAGGAAAGTCACTGAAAAATGCTTTCTTCCAACAGGCTTGAAGAACAGATCTGCTTGAAGCAAGGCCATGATAGCACTCTGAGTTAGTTCTTCTTTCTCAGATAAAGCTTCTACTGAAAAATCAAAGGCACCTCTAAGATGAGCAGTTCAAACAAAACACAAAATATTTCAACTTCAACCATTTGTCTGAGGAGGTCATGCCGCTGGTCAAAGTCAGGGTCTACTGACCCCATGGTAGACCGTTCCCACCCCAGACCTGCCTTGGCAATGGTTCCAGACTTGGGGCAGCTTCCCTAAAGAGCCCCCACTGACATTTGTCTCCTGATCTCTCCAAGATTAATCAATTATCATCACAAGAAATACCGTATTTAACCTGTAGTGCCCGTGAATCCACATTGACAGTTATAATCTATTTCCATGAAGAAAGGCAGTGTTCTCATTTTAAGGCAAGCATTTAATAATATGAGGGTCTCATAAAAGCAACAACACATTGCAATTCCAAGTGAGGTCATTTAAATCTTTGAAATGCAAACAAAATATCTATTTTGAAGATTTTCTTAGATTGTTTAATGCTCATAAACACAGGCACTTTAAAAATTATTCATACACATACACAAATACAGGCTCAGAAAACAAACCCTTCAAAGTTTTAAAAAACTCGGTTGTACCATTTATTGGTAGAACAGTGATGATTCTAATGCATGCTAGTAATTCTCTGCCTGACCTTCTAGATTCATTCGTTTTTTTTAATCTTGCCCTGTGCCCCTAAAAATATAATCTACATGGATACATCAGGAGGGCTCCACTGGGGGTTCAGCCAATGAAGACAAAGAGAAAGGGAAGTTGAGGTATTCATTCCCCCAGCTCGCTCCCAGTGGGGCTGTCGTTTGGCAGGGGCCCAGCTCCTATCAGACACCTGCTCTCACGCCTGTGGGTCTCAGTGGGTTTCAGAAACAGCTCCTTTCCCTTTGCCCTTCAGATCCAGGGCTGGCAACAGCTTCCTGCTGGTGCTGGTCTCTGGGTGCTTCACCAGCTATTGTAAAGCGTCCCCTCCTCAGTTATCCCTTGGAGTAGGCCACGTGCCTGCTGCCAGGACACTAACGACTCACAGAGCCTGCATCCCTCAGGCTTTACGATCTGCCTGTTCCTCACAATCGTCTAGCACAGGGGTACACATACTACGACCTGCGGGCTGTATCTGACCTGCCCCCTGTCTTGGTACAGCCCTTGAACTAAAAGTGATTTTTTTCATTTTTAAATGGTTGAAAGGAAATCAAAAGAATAAGATTTTATAACATGTGAACATTACATGAAATGCAAATCTCAGTGTCCAAAAATCAAGATTTATGGGAACAGCACCACGCCCATTTGTTTCCAAATTGTCTAAACTGCTTGAGCGCTCCAACGGCAGAGTTGAGCAGTTGTGAGACTTCAAGGCCCACAAGTCCTAAAGGATTTACTGTCTGCTTCTTTAGAGAGAAAGGTTGCCAGCCCCCGTTCTAGGACGTGCTATGAGACACTGCACAATGGGAGGAGAAGGGGATCTGAGCACCACAGAAAATCTTCCGGTCCCTTCCCTCACCGAGGCTTCATGTTTACAGACTGCTGTTGAATTTTTCAAGTTCTATGGAACGATGGAAGGTGGTCTTGGACACTCAGGACACCCAAGATAGAAACCAGGACACTCTGAATGTGCGAAAAGTCCTTATTGTGCAGGGTTCTCTGTCCAACCCTTCAACCTTTGCAAGAAACTCCTGCTACAGCATCCTCTGCCAAGAACTGGGGGAGCCTCTGCCCTAAGCTTCCCTGAGCAGGTCCACTGCTGCCCGGCCCTGACTGCCGCCTCCTCCTGCTCGAGCCACCAAAGCTCTGCCTGCCACAGGCCGTTGGGACCAGTCTGCTGTCCTTGGCATGAAAACAGGAAAACCCTTCAGCAGTTTCATAGGCACTCAAGAAAGGAGAGATGGACCCAAGACAGGCATATTTTGCTGGAGGACAGGTCTGCAGAAGGGGACGATGTGCCTCTAAAGCCTGGGTGCTGGTGGAGGCTCATACCTGCCCTGGCGCTGGAAGTCAGTCAGGCTCCGCACACTCTGGGTCAAACAACCTGCTCTTCCTCTCCGCCATCCCAGGGCCAGCACAGAAGGCAAACGGTGTGTAAGTGACACATCAGATTTTGTGCTTTGTCCCCTCGGGCTCAGACAGAAGGAAATTGGCTTCCTTTTCATAACTATATACACTTTATTATGGGCTGGGATTCAGCGTGTGAAATAAACTATTTTTAGTTAGTTTTTTCGAGAAGTGTAAGCTGTGATGGCACCAAGTAGAAGAGAGGTAATACTGAGGTTTCAAGGGGCGCAGGGAGTGTATGCAGATACTAATTAGTCCTGGTAAATGTCGGAAAGAATAAGCCTGCACCTTTGCCTACGTCCTTAAGCAGACATCACTGAAGGCAGATGTATATCTCAGCACAACGGGACTCTGAGAAGATCGTCCAGAAGCCAACCCTGCCCTAAGGAGGCGCCCGAGTCTCTGTCAAGAGAGGAAAACAAAAAATGTGGCGCCTGCCGCCTTCACCAAGCTCTCAAAGTTGGCTCTGTTTTGCTGTAAACACCCTCACATGGCGACTGAACTCTCTGCTTCCTCATATTTTATCCAACTGGATACTCTCTCCTTTGCATTTTTAAATAATGTCGCCTAAAGCTCTGTAACCCAAGTGTCTATTTTTAATTTTTATTTTATCTTTATGCTCATAAAAATATTGGTACACTAAAAGCTCACATATCTGTAGGGGCAAAATCTTCCCGCTCCATCCCTGCAAACTTTACAGAGATGTTTCCCAATCTGTGACTCACTGAGTTAATGACTCTTTCAAGGTCATCCAGTGATACTGGTGAGATATTGATTATTCTGTCAGTTGAGCCATTCACACCTCCAGGTCCTTTCTGACCCACCAGTAATATTCTAATTCCCAAAGATGGAGGGGTAACACCCACTGCAGAGCTGCACGGGACCCACCTGAGGGAGAATCAAATCCCTGTCCAGCCTCTTTGCCAGCAGGAAGTCAACAGAAGAGGGACTGACCTAAGGGTCACGGGGTGTGCAGTGCAAGTGGGAATGTAACATGCATGAGGTGAGAAGGGTGAGGAGGGGCTCAGGGTTGCTCCTGATGCCCCCACAGGCCTCACTGTCACGGTCTGGCCAGAGCGGCCCCTCCCCATAATTGCTGTCATTTAGGGCCCAAGATAAACAAATGTCATTGCAATCATTTTTTTTGTAACATAAAACTCCACTAAACTCTTAATAGAAAAATGAAATAGCAAGGACGTTGCAGAAGAGAAAGAGCATGAGACCCATTGCCAGACAGTCCAGTATGAATTTCGACTTGTCTGACCTGCGGCAAATTATCGACCTTCCGGGGCCTCAGTTTCCTCATTTGTAAACTGAAGACGGTCATGGCAATTCCTGCCTCACAGGCCACTGTGCCTGGAACTGAGACTGCTTTGTAAAAAACACCATCCAGAGAGAGATCCAAGATGGCCAATTAACAGCTCAGGATTGTAGCTCCCAGTGAAAGCGCAGAGAGCAAGTGGACGCCGCACTTTCAGACGAATTTTTGTTGCCCACAAACTTGGAGCTACCCAGCGGAGGAGCCACACGGGTCGCCAGCACGACTCATTTGGCCGGTGCGGCTGTTTTGCCGGTGCCCCAGTGCAGCACGGCGCTTCTCAGTGCGGAGTATACGGGACTGGGTGCCCTTTGAGTTGGGCTCAGCTGGTCCCATCCCCACAAGGAGAACAGCAATTGGAAGCGCTGAGGACCGAGAGTTTCACAGTAAGCACAGCTGAACCCGGGGCAGGCCAAGCTCTGTGGGGAAAGGGCATCAGCCAAAGGAAAACTAAGAAACAGAAAAAACTTCATCACCAACAAGCCGGACGTCCACTCAGACCCAATCTGAAAGTCAGCAATTACAAAGACGACAGGTGGATAAATCCACAAAAATGGGAAGAAACCAGTGC